>WAAG01047140.1:1198-44368 GCA_013390105.1 Tichodroma muraria
CCTTTGCTCCTCATGATAGCATGGCAAGTTGGACAAGTGTGGTATTGTCAGAGCAACAGGTCTGGTGTGTTGCATTGCCCTGCCCAAGCTGCAGGAATCAAGGGCAGGGCTGCTCAGTAGGTGCTTCCAGATGGCCCCAACACCTGGTCTGCATAGCTTATTATACCTCCCCTCAATTCTTCACCCTTCTCCCTCCACCTCCATAGCTCCCTCTTAACTAGCAACTGGTTAGTAAAAGGTGGGACTAAGCACTTCACTTAGATGCCTTCCTGAGCCCCCAGTGCCATGGGGCTGGAGTGTCTGGAGGTGGTTATTCTGGCCATGGTCCTGTTATTTTTATAGTTAGATTAGGTAGCCTTCTGTGCTACCTTTAGGCATTTTGTGTACCCCTCTCATCAGTATTACCACCCTGGTGGCATCAGCCAAACCAGGGTGTGCAAATTGTGCCACAGAAAAATGAGCATTGCCAACAAGCCTTTTCCTTGCCAGCAACACTGAAGCAGAAGAGTATTCCCGCAACTCTGTGTGCTGCAAATAGTCTTTGTTACCAGCAATTAAGTATTGGATGTGATTTTAAAGAATTATATTGGCATCTGTTAAACTTAACCCTTTCAAATCAAGTCATTATTTGGCACAAAAAATGCTTTGTCTTCATCAGCTAGTAAAATACAGAGGTTGAGAATGCAAGTCTTCTATATCAAAGCAGAAGAAAATTAGTGAGAGACATGACTATACCTCTGGTAGTACTGCGTTACCTGAGGGGACAGGGAGAATCACAAATCCTCTGCAAGGGGTTTGTTGGCTTCCCATGGGAAATTCCCAGTCTGGCAGATCAGGTCCACTCTCATTCTTCACTTTTCTTAACATTCTCCCCTCTCTTATCTTTTGAGAATCAGAAACCCAGTCCTCCAGGGATATATAATGATTGCCTCCAAAGTATGGGGTGGTGCTCCCCACTCTGTCCTCAGTCTCTCTCTTTCTAGCCTGTTAGGGAACCCTTGCCAATTAGGTCTCCCAAGACCTAGTTAGACAGGAATAGGTCTGCTGTGAATGTATCAGATTAACTGCATGTATTCTTTATATTGCTTGNAATCTTTGCAAAAAAATAAAAATAAAAAAAAAAACTAAACAAATGCATAAGAGAGTAGTCAAGAGCAGAATTCCTCAGTGGAATAAAAAGAGTGCAAATTTTTTTAGTCCAAGTTATTTTAGAGAGCTGACAAATCCAAAGAATATTTAGTAGCCATTTTGAAAACATAATCCAGTGCTCTTTTCTGTTTAATTTGATTCCCTTCAGACATTTTCCTCTTTGTTTTCTTTTGGTGTTTTTTCCCTCCAATTTTATCAATTGCATGCTCAAAATTCAGGGATGAGTTAAAGTGCAGGAAAGGTTAGCTCCAGCTTTATTGAGAAATAACTCTTACTCAATGAGTGTCTAAAATGTCCAAAAGGAAGAAAAATGAGAGTACTCTTTGGGGACCTATATCCATTGCTAGCATGGCTAATTACTGTTAAGTAATTACTAACACTTCAGTAGTGTCCATAACTGAATTTTATGAGCCCAAAAGAGCATAAGGCTAAAAGAAGCAGCAAAGTTTATTAAAACAGGGTAGAGTGGGAGAGTCCTGCACCTCCTCTGGACATGTTCAGGGTGTAGGGGAAAGCTGGTGTCCCTAACATCCTTCCATCAGAGAAATGTGTCACCTAGACAGAGTGCATGAAGGACAGCTTGTTTGATGCCTACCAAAATGTTAAGGTTTTTTAAATAAATGTAAAATGTTTGGTTTGGTTTAATATTAAATCTTTAAGGTTTGGAAGTGAACTGATGTCCTGGCTTGCCTCTGCCAGTGCTGTGGCAAGTCCTGTGAAGGAAGGGGCGGGGAGATGTTTTTTGTGAGCTCTGTGCCTGCACCCCAGTAGCTGCTTTGGAAGAATGCGGAGAGAAGGCACAGGTTAGATGAGATTTGTATTCTTACAGCAGAGTGTAAACATCCTGCTCCACCTGCCCTTCCGTATTCCTGCCCCAAAGCTCCTGCAGCATACTTCTGGTTTGCACATTGTTCAGCACTGTATCTGTCTTCTTCCCTTATTGTTTTTCTAACATAATTCATCTTGTTCCACAGAGTTGGGCAAGCCTAGCAGTAAAATAAAGCAATGGTTTACTAATCAAAGCCCAAGACAAAAGTATTAGTGCTTAGAAGGCTGATGACTATAGGAACAAATGATGTGGTTATAGTTTTTGTTTAAAGTGAGGTGCCTTCTTATCTGTCTCAGTACATCTTACTCAAAGGCTGTGTTGCACATACTTGAGGGAGATGCCCTGATCTCTTCCCATTTCAGATAAATCCTTCAAAATTTGGGGGAATCCAATTTCCTGTATAATGTTGCTGGTTTTATTTTTAATAACAGACCAGTAGCAAAGTGCTTTGCCAAGATCTACTCCTCCTTTCCAATAGTCAGACTCTTGGTCATCCTCCCCCCAGCACGAGGAAAGGTTTTAGGAGAGAGCATTGGTAGCTCCACGTTGGACTCCTGCATGCACTTGTGCACACGTGTTGATTCCTTTACGCTTCTGGGGGCAAATGGCATAATTTCCATATGCTCTTTGTGGGGTAAGAGGACAGGATAGCCAGAGAAGCTTCCCTGAGAGACATGACTGTAGCAATAGTTGGGGCTGCATACTGATTGTGGGTAGTTCCTCTGAGGAAGGAGCAGTTGTTGTCTGCCTCACATCTGGATTATCCAACAGTCATGCGAATTTAGCTTCCCAACCCTGAGCCAGTGAGGAAGTACCTTGCATTCCTTTTCCTCCCATCTGGAAGGGCTGAGCCCTGGAAGGGTGAAATAAAGGCTGATTGTTTGTCCAAGGTGGGCCATTGTGAGCATAGTTGGGACCCAATCTACTCATTGTACCCTGTCAGAGCATAATTCTCTAGGCTGCCATCCAGAAAACGTGTGGGGATGTATGCAACATGAGTGGAAGAGGAAGGTTTGCTGGATATGGTGATGAAAAAGCAGGCAGAAAGCTTCTGTTTTAGGAAGGGACGAGTAGTTTAGATGCATGTGTTGCCAATGGAAGTGAGAAAGGTCAATAGTTTGGCCTCTCATGACCATCCGTAGTGACATGATGAATGTCTGTCTAGAAATAGGCAAAAGAGCATGACTGAAACCTGGGGTTGCTCAAAATGAGCTAAAACTCTAAGTACCATATCAGTAGCTGCTTGGCACAGGAAAGGAGACCTGACTTTTGTAAATAAATTTTTACGTATCTATGTCTCTTTAACAGAAACTGGAGTATCTAAGGGGGAAAATTTAGAGCCTCCTGAGGACCTGAAGTTCAAAAAATTACCAGGACTAAAAGATACCAGTAAACATTTAAGGCTTTTTGAATAAATAGTGTGGAGTCACAAAAATAATGAATTATAGGCTTCACCTCAATCCTGGTGAAGTCCAGAAGGGTCTCAGCTGCTTCTTCAGATGGAGGATGATAGCCCAAGCAAGTAAAAAATAGACTTGTTGGTTTCTTTAAAGGATCAGGCAGTTTTATGAATAACTCTTGTATTTTAGTTAGTTATAACTATCTGTTTGTGATGAGGGGAAGTTTTTGTTGTTGTAGTGCCTGTTATTGACTGCTTGCTGAGTCACTTAGAGCATAATTAGAGAGATGAAAGGCCAGTGTAAGGTCCTGAAGAACCTGTTCCTGGCCAAGTGCCTCTGTCTTTTAAGACCTTTTCAGTGTACCTTTTTGATGAAAAATTTGAAAGCAAATGCAGAGCTACTAGGCAAGGAGCCTATCCTGAACTGATGAGGTAAGATTTGGAAGTGCAGGTATCTGCTATCCCAAACAAGGGGCATGCTCTGAAGCCACTGAATAAGCAAATGATGACTGGCAGCAACTCAGAGCAGACAAAAATTAAGAGGGAACTCATAATTAGGAGAAGCTGCTACTTGAACCAAGAGCATTGTAAGGATTTGAAGGATTTCTAAGAGGAAGTAGAAAGTAAATTGGGAACTGGTTCTCTGAGCATGAAGAACACTGGAGGTACAGAGAGATTAGGAGATTCCATAATAGCTGAAAACCCTACCAATGTCAAAGGATTTCCATGAATTCTCATAGGTTTCCTTCTTTCAAACACTTACAGTTTCTTATGAGTAGCCTGGTGGGGGTATTTAGGGACACCATAATAGCCATCGGAGTTGCTAGGATACTCAGTTATATTAAAGAGGGGATTAAAATTCAACTAGAAGGTGTAAACCTACATGGCATAGAATTGAGGGCAGGCAGGAATATCATGTGAAAGGTTGCCATCCCTTCAGTGGCAGCAGTCGGAAAAGATGTGATAAAAGCGGTCACAGGAGGAGGCAGGATCAGTGGGTAAGAGATTTTAAAGCAAGGTTACAGGAGACAGGCCTGAGGCTTTCTGAACTGTGAAGGAGATCATATCTAAAAATATTTTTAAAGCCCCAAAACCTGTGAAGGGAATATTGAAATATTTTCATTTCCTTCCTGGTTTTCTTCTTGAATGAAGCCCCTTTATAGTCCTTAATGTAACTTTAGTATAGTAAATGGCCAATCGAAGGATATACTTTCTTTCCCAACACCTTGTCAGCTGCTCCAGCTTTCAGTTGCAGGAGGTGGAGGTGCATGAAATAAACGCTGTGGACTTACCATTGAAAGACTGGCAATTTTGCAGCGCAGTGCAGCATTTGTATCGTAGTGCCTGAAGGAGTAAGTGATGGCATTGCTCACAAGCAGGTGTTGGGAAGGAGCCTCCTGTAGAGCTCACGCACAGCCGTGCACAATTAGCCAGCTACTTACCTCTTCCCGTTTGTCACTCCAGGTCACACGCATCATTTCTCTCGCGCTTTTAGAGATAGCTACGGCGGTGCTGGCACGGCAGCCCCAGTGGACCACTCGTCTAATCTGCTGTGGCAGTTCGCCTTCTATGTAGGCCACTGCAGAACAAATTAAACCTGTGGTGTTTTCGTTTTCTTCTGCAAATGGCTTCCTTCTTTGGTTCAGCTTTTCATTTGTATCAGCATTCACTTTTTTTAACTACATGGCTCTGTCCCTCACCTTTGGCCTTGCAGAGAATCCTGTAACTGTTTTCCTGCAAATGGCAAGTGTATTTTCAAGGCCTAGGCTTTAAATGGTTGTTCTGGCAGAAAAAAAAAATAAAAAAATTCCTCTCACGCCCTTGACATGAAAATAACAATGTGAACAATGGGAGCTGGCCGGAGCCAGCCTGACGCTGAAGCGCGCCGCGTGGAAGGAGGCTGAAGAGGGAAAAAAATGCCTCTACATGCCGTGGAGGGAGGATGTTCAGCAGACTATTTGCATCAGAGTTTGAGAACCCACACAATAAAAATGAAAGTGCAGAGTGCAGGCCAGCTGCCTGAGATAAGATCACATTGTTGGAAAGGGGAGAAACGTACTGTCTCCACACTAGCTGGGCAGGCAGCAAAAGTACTCTGCAAAACAAGTCGTGAGATCAGACGTGCAGCCGCTCTTCCTTGGTTGCTGACGTATCGAGTGATTTTGATTGATTTTTGTATGTCACGGTATGCCACAGCCAACCTGGGAGAATTAAGCAATGGTATAGCATGCAGGGGAATCGTGTGGAGCGTGGATATGGAGGGCAGCTAAAATCAATCATTTTTAACAAGTAAATGCAACTTTGTGCAGTTCCCCAGCAGTGGTAGGGCTGTAACTGATGCAATGGCTTTATTGCAGCTGTTTGTGGGTGCGTTTGGCCTCAAACGGGGAGGAAAGAAGGCTCTGCTGTGGCTTGAACAGAGCCCTCATTTGTTCTCTGCACAGCTCTGGGATTCGGTTCCTCGCATCTGTGGCAAATCATCTTATTTACCACCTCCAGTGACCAATTCAGATGTCGACAGAAATGTCAGTTTTAGAAACTCACAGATACTATCAGGGGTAATGAACTAGCTGGATAATTCTATCGTATATTTAACATACACAGTGATAAGACTACAGAGTTGGGTTTGAACTCTCTCACCTAATTTTTAACTCCAGGGGGTTTTAAATGAAAATTGCTAAAAATAATTTTAATCCCCCCTAAATTACCTTTAAAATTCTTATGTGCCTTCCTCAAGCATTGCAGAAGATTGTGGAACTGCACTCTGTTTTCATTTAGTCTGAGCACTGTTCGTCATCTTGTGTTGCTGGCTAGTATCGGTGGTTTAACTTTATGCTCTGTGGATGATTTCCAGGGCCTACTACGCTACTTTTATACTCAGTGATAAAAAAGTGATTGCCTGTGCGATTGTCAGGTGGACACGGAGGGGTTTAGCAGTGCCTGCCAGCCATTTTCCTCCACCCTCGCGTGGGCAGGTGCTAGCATATAACAGGGCTTTCAGCTTCAGTGCTCTCACCTGCTTTGTCCTCTAGGGCTCCTTCTCTCCTGCTATGGATTTGCAGCCTCTTAAAACCATTAGGGAAGAGATTTCAGGATGAATTTTTTGAATACCACAACACCGGCTTTATGTCCCTTCCGATGTAAAGCATGGATGACATCTTCTTTTTACTGCCTCCTCCATGCACGCTCCTGGGCACAAAAAATACCTGATTTGGGAAAACTCTGTCCTAAACAGGGGCAGCTGGAGAATCTTCATTTCAGAGCATGGTGCTGTGTAGTTGATCTTTGCCAGAAAAAGGTTGCTAAGCTAGCCTGCAAGCACGGCATTCTTCTGCACCTTTTGTGACCATTATGATGGTGTGCCAGAAGACAATACCTTTGTCTATGCCCTGTGGTCATCGTGGACCTGGGCTCCCCGTATGAATGTATTTATGAATGTATTTATCTAGAGATAAATTCCACACAGTCCAACGTGGCTCTGTCAGGTGAGCTGGCTCAGTCTTTCTTTACCAGTGTGTGTAAATATTCCCACTGTTCTGTTCCATGTTGCTACTCTGTCAAATGAAAAGGTCTTATTTTAACAGCTTTTTTCTCTTCCAAGACAAGACAATCCAAGACATTGTCAGGACTGGCACTGCAGTTTAGAACCACAGGCACTGGTGGTGATTGCATGGAGCTGTAGAGGTTTATGCATGCATTGGGTCAGGATTATCACAGGAAATGTACGTGTGGATTCAACATCTTTAGCAGAACTGTTTAAAAATTACTTTCCTGTGCCCAGAATTAAATGCAGGATGCATTTGTCTGTGTAGAGATGCTAGTCCTGTGCTCATGGTTAGTTTGTTTATAATGTTTTTTTTACATTTTTGTTCACTGTTGAGCTATTATTGATGCACATATCTGTAAGATACAAGCCAGTATCTGTGAGAGTCCTGGCATACTGAGTAAGCCAGCAAGTAGGCTGACTAGAAGAGAGACCATGAAGCTTCAGATTGCTACTCAGTCAGTGTAAAAATGTGAGCAACTGGTTTAGCCTTTCAGTGTCTTTATGATTCCTCCTCTTTAAAACAGTCTGCAGAAGTTGCTTCTGGAAGGAACTTTCGTTTTTTGGATAAAGGTGTTGTAGAAGCAAAGAGCACCTCTTCAGATTGCTGTGCTCCCAGCTCTGCCAGGTCAGCCTTTGCTCATCAGCCTGTTGCTCTTCATCAGTTATATCGATGTTAAGGACAGAAAGAGCTCTGACAAATTCCTCGCTGGGTAATGGGTGGAGACTGTGGCCTGCAGATTAATTAGGATGTTTGCTCCCTTGGTGTACTGACACTTGAACTTAAGTAGGTACATCCCGTAGAAGAACACTACTGTAACTCAGTTTCCTGGTATTTTAGAAAGTATAACCTTCCTCACTCAGCTGCATCTCTAGAAAATTTACTGGGTTTGTTTTCAAATTCTAACTCCTGTTTGTTTCTTTTTCTAAGTGGGCTTTCATATACCAAAGTGTATCTATATATAGACTTTTCCAAATCATGCACATTAGTAGTGAAAAGAGTCTCCATTATTCTCTAGGATTATTTTAAAGAAAAATAGTAGAAACATGCAACACAAACTACAGGATACTGTAAGTTCTCAGTAAAGTCTGTTCAATTCTTTTTCTCCCTCTTAAAGAGAGACTTTTCCATAATTCTTGTCTATATATACATGGATTTATTTTTCATTATTGTTTTTATTAGAAGAATTACGTTTTAAGAATTACTTAATCTGCTAGGCTTAAACAAAGAATTAATGTCTGAATTGTCATTATAATGTAATTTTTAGGCTGAAAATCCTTTTGGCATGAGATGCTTGTAGCCTAAATTGTTTCTGCTATATAAGGAAATGGATTTTATTTAACTTTCCCAACCAAGTCTATGTGCACAAGAGAGGAGCATCCAAATTCAGACTAAGAATAGAAATTTTCTAACTGCATTAGTGAGTTTCTGCTATGGCTCTGTAACTAGTAGTCGACAGTTTATACAATTACTCATCTCTGATTTTATGAGGGCTAGAGGTTACAGGTGTGTTTTCTTAGTAATTTTAATGTATTGAGTCTTTCTGTTGCGAGGTCCCTGTTGGCAGCTATTTGGATGTGGGTTTTGCTCTGTCTTCCCTGTAGTTGTTCCTCCCACTGTGCTGGCTTTGAGCTTGGGTGGTGAAGGCAAAGGTAAGTAAAGGTAAAGGGTTCTTGTGTCAGAATCCCAGGACTCCTGAAATCCCAGTCCTTGCCTTACCATCCCGTGTGTTCTGAGATGGACAGCGGGTCTAGTTGCTGAAGACCGAGCTGCCAGGTAACACACGCAGCTCAAATTCCTCATCCTTCATGTGTGGGCTGTGCTGAGGTCTGTACACGCTCATACCAAAATCAGCTCTTGAGCTTCCTGGCACAAGCAGCTATGCCAAGTGGTGGGATCCAGCCTCCTGAGATCTGTTCCTCTGGTGCCAAGGGGGTAGCTGGTGGCTCCTGCATCGTCTCTGAGTAAAGGGGATGCAAGATGCAATGGAGTAGGAGAAGGCAGGCTGAGTCTGGCCTTCTGGCTTCAGCAGCTGCCTGACTGTGATGCCAGTTGATTTTCTGGGCTGAGGGACCCTTAGCCACTTTCTCTCAGGGCTAGATCCACAGAAGGGGTGACACTGCTACCAGGTACTTACAGATGAAGTATTTTGCTTATTAGTGTTTCACTGGTGCTTGAAAGCAGAGGTCTGCTTCAGGGCAAGGAAACAAATCATGCTCCATATTGACCCACACATTACATCTTCCTGGTCCACGAAAGTGAGTTTGTAACTCCTCTTTCCCTGCACACTCTCCTTCTCTGCTGACTGGGAAGCACTGAGACAGTGTAAACCACTCTGGTGGCCCAAGGCATGGTACAGAGGTGTGGTTCCATGCCCAGCTGCCTGTGAGCCAGGTCCTGTGTGTAGGAGCCCACCAAACCTCTTCTCACTTGGTCATGAAGCACAAGAATTTGTTTCACACATCTGCTGAGATGCATTTCTTGTACTTGAAAAGAACAAGATTCTTTCACATTGATTCCTCTCTCTAAGATCTAATTTTGCTTTTCACTGTAAATTGTCACTGAGTCCCTTGGTCTTGGGGGATTTAAATGGTTTCAGCCCAGCAACAGGAGACTTGGACCTGCAAATCTGTGGCTGAGGTGAATGTGGTGTGATGTGATGGTTAGGCCCATGTGCAGTTCTTTACAGCAGATATTGCCATTATGCATAAAGGCTACTTAACAGCCAAAAGGAGCTAAAAATGCTATAAATTTTACCTCTCCCTCTCCCCCAATAATGTCTTTCTCTGCCTGTTCTGTAGCCTACTGAATAGAGAAATTTGGTTAGGAAGTACCAGGACATGAACAAGTAGGATCAAAATCGGCACCCCACGCTGCTGTTGGCTTTGTGCACTGTGGTCTGGTTTGCCCCAAGAGCACAGCTGCCCTTCCCTGAAGCTGTCATGAGGCCATTTGGGATGAGTATCCGTGACAGTGGCATGCTGTGGTGTGCCCCCCATCATGAGAAGGAGCTGCAGGTTCTCCCTGGCCTCCACAGAACAGAGTTAGAAGGGGCATTTAGAGGTCATCTAGTCCCACCTCACCTGCAGTGAGGCTAGGTCAGGGTGCTCACAGCCCCATCCAGCCTGACCTTGAATGTTTCTAGGGATTCCTGTCCCTGTAGCTGTCTCCTGGCCATTTCACACTGTCAGTGAGGCTGCCGTGGCTTTGGACAGGGAGCAGGAAGCATCTAATCCAGTCCTACAAACCCCAAGCTACGTCACTGGCATGGTATAGCCCAGAAGCCCTCCTCGCCATTTCTTTTTTCACACTGTAAAATGCACAGGTTTTGAACCACCATAGGAGACTATAAGTGCATCAGCTGTAAATAAACTTCAGAAAAGTCTTTTCTTCTTTTCTTTTTGTTGAATTTGGCTCATTGTGGTGACATGCATTGAGACCTAAATGATTCTATAATTCTGTGAGACTATTAGTAGCATGTCCTACCACGTCTTCCTCCTACATGCAGAAAGCACAAAGACTCCCTTTCAGATGGCCCCGCACGTGATGGGCTCGCTGCACCTCAAGTTAAAGCGTGGTACCTACAAATAGCAGAGTTTAAATGGAGCCACAGATGAAGCAAGGCATTGTGGACCTAGTATGTGTAATAGGATTGGAAAGAAGTTCCTGTCATTTCACTGGAGTAGCACAGCTTATGACAGCAGTGTTATTGAATCCCAAGGACAAGCAGGGAGCCCCATGAGTTTAACCATCTTTGGCTCCCAGCAAGTGCAGGTAAAAGTTTGTTGTGCCAGTGGCTTTTGGCCCCATATATATAACTTATAGTATATGTAATATATACTTATCAAGGAAGAGCAACAGAACAATGACAGAGATTTAACACTTGGGCCCCTCTGCTAAAAAGTTAATTTGCCTGGAAATTAATTTAATTTGTATTTATTCAATTCCTTATATTTTTTACCAGAGACAGTAAGAGCTTGTTCATATAGGGAAATTTTGCCAGTCACACTTGCGTAATTATAGCAGGATGGTTAGAAACATCATTCCTTGCATAAATGTTTTTATTCCAGTGTAATGGTGATTATTTGACAGAACTTGTATGTCTTAGAATGACTACAGTAAATTAAGAAGTATCATTTTAGTCTAAGAGTCATAGTGGAGTATCTCTAACTCAGCTCTGTTTTATGCTTCTATAACTTTTCTGGGTGGCACAGAGATGCCCAGTAATACAGTCTCCTTGATAAAATTATTCTACTGAGAAAGGCAGAATGTAGCCATGGGTCTAAAATTTGTGAGTTAACCCACTAAGCCACAGATTATTCTCTTGCCTTTGAAGGGATCATGATTTAATCTGCCTTTGTATGCTCATTTGCCCTCTTCTAACAGCTAGGAAAACATCTTCTTTTCAAGTCTCCCAGGGTACTGCCAGGTTTGACTCATTAAACTTCAGATCTGTGACTAGGAGGCACTATTAGCTTTACTGCTTGATTGTATTTTCCTATTGTTTATATGACTGTAGTCATTATTTAACAAACACAATACTATATAATCTCTATCCTAAAGAAATCCCATCTCACAGAGAAAGAGCCATATGCTGTAATTACAATCAGGGTTGCTGTTAAACACCAGGCTGTGGTTAATTTTCTGCTGGTGTCCAGGATCTCAGAGGCATCCCCTTATTTTGCTGCCTGTGACTGGGAGCAGTAATGAAGAGTGACTGGGACAGGAAGAGCAGTGGTCCTGGGTGGACTCCTACATTATCCTCTTTGAAAGGACACTGTGTGTTGGATCCACAGGCAGCAGCCCTTGCAATAATGAAGACCGCTTCCCTGTGGAATTGTGTCTTTGGGCATTGTCTGCATCTTGGTGGGTTCTCAGATGTCGAGTAAGGGTTATACTTGGAACGTGTGTTTGCTGTCGGGGAAGGTGCCTATTGGGTGATAGTCCAGCTTTCCTTCTGCTTCTTTGTGTGGAGGCCTCTTGGATAGTGACTAGAAAGGAGTGTTAAGAAAGCCAAGTTTTCTCCACCCCTGTGGAGAAAAGCACCTTCTCTTTCATCAAGAATGTAATTTGGACGATCTGAGGTAATCTAAGACCACTTAAAATCCTCCTTCATTGATACTGATGTAACATCATGGTCTTCTGTGGAGTACCTTATCATTTACATTGATATAAAGGAGAGATAGATTGGTTCTTATGTGCATTACTGACTGGGAGAAGAAAAAAATTAAACACAGTGTTGCCTCTTCTTTTTGTCCCCGTTTCCCTGTGGTTTCCTGTTGAGAGATTCAGATTAGCTCCTTTTCTTTGTCTCTCTTCTCTCATCCATTTTACAGTCTTTGCACTACCTCTTTTTAATAGTCCAAGTACCCATGTGAAGGGCTTATTAGAAACACCTGAGTCTGATAGCTGTATCATTTGAACTTATCTGGGCTTCTATTTAATCTCTGCTCGTGGTGTGTCATGATGAAGAATAATGTGGGAGAAGATGACGCGTCCTTTATTCAATAGCATCTGTCTCTTCCTTCATTATTCTCTCTACTGTACAGTGAAACAAAGATAACAAAGTTTAGATCTTGTCTCTTTTGATTGCTTAATTCATTTTATAGCTGTATATTTGTAACATAGCTTTGACAAGTGTATCTTTGGTAGAAACTCTGACCCAGTTCTTGTCTTCATGGGCAGAATATTGAATTTTCTTACAAATGCACTCCTTTTGTAACAGGATTTTTTTGCTCTTGCAATTCATTTTATTGTCTGTTTTTTGTGAGGAAGGTGACATTAACAGGATCACAGTGAGTAGGTACAGAGGAGAATTGTGAATACAGTGCAACATGTTTCATTGTACAGCAGTAGACAGGTTTAAGAGATGTGATATCTTAAGACCACATATTTGTTCCACAAGTGCCTGTAATCACATCCTAGGGGAAGATGGTTTCAGTAGAAGTGTTAATATCATGAGTTCCATTTCTGAGCACATTAGGAATTATGTAGCTGCATTTAGTTCTTTAATGCAGGACCTACATTTCCAACATCGAAGGTTGCCCCTGACACTAACAAATCATTAACATAATGGCTGTGAAACATTTTCAATTGATTGTCATTTCCAAATTGCTGAACATCTTTTTTGCAGTTACCAAATAATTTTTTTTTTTCTTGGACTCAGAAAGTTGAGCAAAATTTCAAGGCACAGCAGGCTGTACTAATGATTTGAGTTGTATATCTGTGCCAGTGCATGTGTATGTCAACAAAGAATATGCAGAATCCTGTATTGCTGCTCTAAGGAAGGGAGTGGGGGGAATGGGGCAGAACCCACAAAATAGGTGTTATTTACGTGGAAAACAAAATGCTGCTTGAGGGGGCGGGGTAGGTGAGCCCAGTGCTTAGTCATGCTGTGCTCCCTCTGCTCGTCTGCCTCTCTGGGGCTTGCTTTGGCTTGCTTGTTTGTTTGGTTTTTTTCTCAGTTTTTTTCAGCTGTACATCCTCTTCTTACAGGAAGAGTCACTAAAATAGCTTTTTTTATCCCTTCAGGTGTACAGCACGTGCTTGTATTCAGGGGATAATTTGTGCCTCTGTTTAAGGAGGAGGTTGCCTTTGTTTCTGATGCCTTATTCCAGCAATAAGGCTAATTATGTTGGATTTTTTATGCTTTTTCTACATGCCAGGTTGCTGTTAGACTCATCACCTTTCAAAGAGATTGAATACA
Organism: Tichodroma muraria; assembly: GCA_013390105.1. Lineage (NCBI taxonomy): Eukaryota > Metazoa > Chordata > Aves > Passeriformes > Sittidae > Tichodroma > Tichodroma muraria. Next base: position 14,827 of record WAAG01047140.1, read on the forward strand.
ATCCATTACAGCATTAAGTAATTACTCATCTGTTGTTGCAGCAAGTAAACGTATCATAGTGATGCTTAAGGAGCTTGTGTTGATAATGTAGGAGATATGGACATTTCAGAAATGCCACTTAACACTGCTTCTTACTGTTTTTAATGGGTAGCATAGTTTCTATCCTCATTTGCAGCCTCTGTTGACCTCTCTTTATTTTTTCCACTGCTGTATTCACCATTGCTGGATGTCCCTCTATAATAGCACGTCTGTCTATATGATGGTTATTTCCATTGTTTGCCAGTGCCCTGTCTACATATTACCGCTGGTTTTCCTACCATCCCTGGTTTGTGGCACTGAGGGGTCTTCTGGGCTGTTATGTATGATAAAGCTATCTCTGCAGAATTCATTTCATGCTTTCCCTGTATACACATTATGTATTTGCTGTTGGAAACATTTGAAACAGCTGGATCTTTACTGTGTATTCGGTTGGGTTTTTTTTTATTAGACACAGTCTCTGTTCAGAGAAAAGAAGGATAAAGAAAACCAAATTTGAACTGTTTGGGGTTCAGGAAGCACAAGAGTGTCTCCAAAATTGCAGCACACTTTCCCTCCCCACTCCTACCCCCACAGCAGACCCCACCACTGCTGTGCAGAAAAGCATTAAATGGCTCTCCTGCCCTGTGCAGTGAATGCCTGCCTCTTTCATCCCAAACATGGGCTTTTCTATTTGGTGTCTGTCTTGAACCAGACACTAACCAGATGTGGACTATCACTGTTTCAGCAAGCTGTAAAACAAAAGGAAAGAAAGAGAATTCAGTGGAAGTGGAAAAGCTTTGCTAGTCATTAAACTCAGTGTCAACACTTAACAATATCGTATTATAGCTCTGGATACAACTTTTCCTCTCCACTCAGTTTGGATAAGGTTTAAAAACAAAGTGCTTGTGTAGATGGTTTTGCCTCCCTATTACCACTGTGGTCACTGGTACGTGGAAAACTGCAATGACTGGTACAAAGGCACTGTTGAGAATAGAGGAAAACACTATTTCAATGTACAAGTATCGCTATTTCCAAAGGACAGTTTTCTCAAAGTGAGGATTTTTTGTCTTGTTGATGCATATATTGCTTGCTCTATCCAAGTTCCATATTTTTAACATTTTAATGAGCATAACGCAAGGTCATGGTTAAAACCTGATGGTGCTGACATGAGTGAAATTTTCGTCACTGACTTTTGAGAAAGGCAGAAATTTCCCTGTTGAATTCTGTATGCACTTTTAATGCTGTTCAAACCGGTCCGAAAATGATTTATTGTTCAAAGAAACTGTGTGGCCTATCACACAAGTTTTATTTTTCACAGCAGTGATCCTAACCAGACCTGAGGTCACAGTACTGACGCTGTGCAGGAGGAAACCTAGTAGTACAGGACTTGGCAATGCACAAAGTAATTTGGGATGTTTGTTTAACATTGCAGTCAGTGTGTTTGTAGAATGGCCGGATTTTTTTTCCCCTATTTATTTTCTTTGTTTTTATTGTCTTGGTGATGGGTTTTGGGCTGAGTCTGTAGGCTTGCCAGAGTATTTCCTTGGTTGTTTACACCTGTTACATAAATCCTTGGCAATAAGCTGTTTTTCTCAGCTGTGGAGACATGTTGGTTTGAACTACACTACCTGCAAGTGTCATGGCAGTATTGAGACTTTGTCCACATCCAGCGGTGCCTATTTAAGGGTGTCCCAGTCTCCAAAATGCTGGGAGAAGGGTGCTAAACAGCCACACCGTTCACCACCACTGATCCATCTATATTTCTGAGGCTGTTGTTGCAAAACAAAAATGTTAAATATTTGCTCCTTTGTTAATTTAAGTAAGACTTAAGGTTAAATCTGTCTAAAAAACATGGAGAAATGCATAGGTCCATGTTTTGCAGGTCTGTAAGGCTATTTTTTTTTTAGTGTAAATATTCTGCAGTGCGGTGTGTTGTATAACTTTGAGAGTGGTAGGCTTGAGAAAGAGCAGGAGAAGTGATTCTGGGTTTAACTTCTTTAAGTCTCTCTCCTTTGGTTTGACATGCAATATCAAGCAACTCTTTTGTTTAGACTGCTTTTATTTTATTGCCTTTTTTTTTTTTCTTCCCTTTTCCCTATTATTAAAAACATTCACTAATGCCTCAGACAGCATCCTGTAATAAGTGGGAGCTATGCTACATATCTTCCTTTAGAAAGGTGTAAGGAGAGGGGGAGAGGCAGGACATTTGGGGTCAAATTTCTGTTTGTCCATCAGTGACACCCTGATTGCAGCAATGCAATCAGTGGCAGATTTATTTGTTTCTGAGGACAGCTGTAGACTTCTATTAGCTGTAGACTAATAGATGTAAAGTTCCCAGAACTGCCCAAGAGCTGCAGTGTATTCTGTCTTGAAGCTGCCCTCTGTTGTTGGGATGGTAGTCAATATTTGAGGAGGCTTAAATCAGAATTGGTCTTAATATGGTTGAGAAGTAGGAGAGGTTTAATCTAAGGTGGGGAACAACACAAGGCTTTTGATTTGGACAGTATTAAGTTTTGACATGGGTTTTGAGAGAACCTGAAGTACTCAGGCTTGTAACAGTGCTCATTCTGAGTGATAAGATATGGTCCATGCCAGTGAGGTTTGCTCACTGTTTTGTGACACAGCTCAAACATGTAGGTAACAGGGAGAGGGGGTTAGTTATCCTCCAAGAAGAGGGTAAGCAAGTATATACCAAGATCTCCTCTTCAGAGGTCCTTGCCACTATCACCTTGCCTCCAGCTTCCTGACTACTGGATGACCAGATCTGCGTGCACAGTGTCCTCTGCCCTCTGACTTTGCAGAGGAACAGAACTCCTGCTTCAAGTTTGCAAGTCAGACAGTGCACCAACCAAAAGCTGTTTCATTCCTGGTGCTGTCAGAGGTAGCAGAGGTCGGGCCAGGGTCAGTTAAGGTTGTGTCTGCCATTTCAGTGCCAAAGACTTTTGGAATTGCTGCAAATGATGATATGATGAAAGCTCCTGTCGCAGGGTGGTGGTGAGCAATTTACAGTGTTTATGCCATGTCTGGAGATGGATTCAGCAGGGCTGGTCTTTCCAAATCTGAAAAGTGTTTCAGAAGTCTAGGCATAGGCTTTTGGGTCCCAGTGTTCCGTTCTGGTTAGTTTTTCTGGTTGTACTATTTTCAGAAAGGGTTAGAAATGTCTAAACAGCACTGCTGATGCAATAGAGAGCCCAGATCAAGTACAGGTAGAGCAGCCACATTCCCCCTGGAAATTTCCCCCTGGAAGTCACATTCCAGCCACTACCATACTTTCTCTCGAGGAACCATTACTTATTTTGTTTGTTGATTTGATTCCTCTTGAATAGGGTACAACACGGTGTTTTTCTAGATATCTGGGCCACCTATGTCAGACTGCCTGGATGTTGGTCATTAGGTCTGCTCAAAGAGCAGATATGAAGCCCACTGTGCTTATGTGTTCAGCAAAGTTAGATCTGATGACTTCAGCTGGTGTTTCATCAGTGCAAGCTTTTTGCCATGCATGATAAATGATAATTTTTAAGAAGCAGTTATGATGAGGAAGCTTGGAGAGGACTGAAGCAGGCAATAAAATTTGAGCATCTGTACCAGTGCTCTCCTGAGTCACCACCTCTGCTGATTTGACCTTTGAGGCTTCTGGGCTGTCTCTTCTGTCAGAAGATACACTCTAAAAAAAAGTGTTTGTCCATGGCTGGCATTAAACTGTATTATCAGATGACCTAGGACATACCTGTGTGGTTGGTCATGATCTTTTGGCATGAAGCTCTAAGGCAAGAATGTCACTGAGCGCTGTGCTCCCTCTACCTTATTTACTTGGCTTTTTCATCTGGCTGAGTTCTTCTTCACTTCCTGCTGCAGGCTGCTGTATTGTACATCTAGGCATTGCTCAGGACAGCTCAGATGTACACCAAGTGGGAAGATTGTATGAAGCTGCCAGAAGGAATAATTGATATCTCTATATTACTGTGTTTCTATGTATATACTGTTATAGCCACCGCTTGATTTTTCACGATGCACTGCCCTTGTGTATAATTTTCCTTGATTAATTGGCTGTGACAGGCAAGATGAAACCTAGGAAGACACTATAGTTTTAAAATAAATATACTTGTCTTGAAATTGGAAATAACTGAATGATCTGGATCCTAATTATTCTTGTACTATAGAGAACTTCTTGTGGGTTGTTTGATTTTTTGTTTGTTTTTTTTTAATGGAAGTTGTGGTTTTTTTCCCCCATTTATTTTCTGTTTTTTAAAGGATCCAGCTACTATAAATTTTAGGTAAATCTCTGGTGATAAAAAACTAATGTAACTTTTATTTAAAATCATATAAATGAAAACTCAGTGTGCTAAGCTGTTTCTTTCAAAGCAGAACACAGTGAATTTTTCCAAGAGGCTAAATATCATGAGACTCATGTTGCAGTACAATGAGAATGGGAGATGTGGGGTAATTTAGCAGTACACTAGATATTGTTGAGTTCAAAGCCACACTGAAATAAAGCAAGCCTTTCCAGACTTTGCAGGGAAATTCATGTCACATATGTATAGCTAATAGATACATATGTTATATTAAAATAATTTCTTACACTGAAAAAATGAACTCATCCTATTATAAAATCATTTAATGCTTTAATTTTGTCAACTTAATTTCATGTTATTTTGTGTGCGAATTAGCATTGTATAATTAATATCTAATTTATAAATAGAAAGAATGGTTTTGAGTTCAAGTAAATTTCAGTTATTTATTCCTGAAAACATATTATACAGAAATTGTAAAGAGAACACACAGATTCCTGCCTCTGCTTGTTTTGTTGTGTTTTGTTTTGAAAGGGCAAGCACGTTTGATGCATTCAGACTTTGGAACAAAAGACTTTCTGCTAATCTTTAGTTAGGAGAAATCACCAGTGTTGGCTTTGATTCCAGTTTTAATAAACACAAATGGTGATGACAGCTTTGCTTGGTTTTTAAGACTGTCAGTCTGTTTCCGGATGCTTTTCCTGCCTGGGCTGAAGAGCCACACCTTGTCAGGGTGGGCTCTGAGCTCTGGGGACGGGGTCTGGAACACCCTGCTTCCAGTCGTGCCTGCAGTGCGGTGAACTCAGGAGCTCCTGCAGTCCCTTCAGGAACGGCTTACGTAACTTCGGACATGCCAGCAATATCCTACACTGTCAAATAGTCTCTTGACTGTTTGCTGGATTTTTTATTTTTTATTTTTTTTTTCCTTCTATTTCCCTCCCCTCCTTTCCTTCTCTCTCGGAGGGATTGCATCATCTGCCTGCATTTCACAGCTTGGGCAGCAGGGGAAAGGAATTGAATAAATCAACATGTTGCTTTTATCAAGTAAATCTCTGTGAAATGGCCTGGTCAGAAGAAATTTATATTCTTTCTATCTAAGCTGTCTTTAAAGAATGCTTCACCCCTTTTTTCCTTTCAAGGCTTTTTTTCAAGTCTTTCCAAATCACTTTATCAGAACTCATGATAAGTTGAGGCTGTGTTTTCAACAGTTTGCAGGACTGGTAACCCTTTTTCTCTGAACTAAGATGGTCTAACAGCTAAAAGAATCTGAAAATCTTCTTGCTCTAAAGATGCAGTGGGACTGTTACCTCCATGAGAGATAAACATCCAGCACCCTTCCACCAGTGTCAATGGAGTTACTGTGAACTCGAGGAGAGAACCTGTCTCAATGCTACCCAAAGCTAGAGAAAGTAAGATGGGTGTGAGGAAGTGATCAGCTTTTAGTGGGAGCAGTGGAACCTACATCAGAAGAAGGCATGGGACTGTGATGTCAGGTTTTAGCATGCAAAAATATTTTCAACTCTTCTAAAAGCATGGAGCAATGGTTATAGTCACAATTTCAGTTGTTGCCAAGGATTACCTTGTTCCACTTGTTTGTTATTGCTGGTTTTCATGTTTTCCTGTTTCTCTTTATTTTTTTTCTTTGTTTTCTTCAAAGGGGAAAAAAATCCTATAAAAAAGAAAGCTTTGCTAGTTTTCCAGGATTAACCTGTTGAGTGTTGTAGGAGTACATGCTTTATATTAAATGCAGTTGGATACTTTTTATCAATTTATATTGAAATCACTTACTGCTTTCAAGATGACAAGATTAGGGATAGGATTTGGTAGGGGCACGAGGGGAGGTTGGTTTTTCCCTTAGATTTATATATATCAGGTAAAGATCCTGAATCAAAAAGAAAAAAAAAAACAAAAAAACCAACACCAAAAAAACCCCAACAAACTTCCTGTCAATCTTTTAAGCTTGAAAATACATTCTTATATTGGAGGACGAGTAGCTATAGAATTGTTTAACCTCTCAGAGCTTCTTTTGGATCAAGCAATGCCTTGTACAGTCCTTACAAGAACTGTATTTCAAAATAAATTTGCCCTAGTGGTCTTGCCTTCCATGTTGCCTCTGCTGAAGCTCAGAGAGGGCCAGGGATGGGCCTATAGAAAGCCATATGTATAGCAAAGAGGAATGAAGCCCCTGTCTTCTGACAAACAGATTCCCTGCTGTTACTACTAAAGCCTGAATGTGTCTGTCTGCCGTGATGCTGTGCTTTAATGGAAAGAGACTGGCTATGCAAATAATCACCGTCTTTTTTTTCTTCATTATATGCCCAGGAGAACTGAAAGGGCAGTGAAATAGAAGTGCCCTCACAAACAGAAAAGAGAGGACTAAAGGTAGCATCTATGGGCTATGTTCATGTATGGGCTAGGACCTGGAGGTGGACTCCAGGTAGGACTACCTCCTACCTGGACGTAGGACTGTTTGGGTTTGATTTTTAAGGAAACTGCAAGGCACCATGGTTAGAATCTCATATTTGAAGTGCTTGTCAAGAACACAGTTCTACTTAAGGGCAGTATTACTTCATTTGAAAGTCCTTATCTGTGTTATGAAAAATGTTTTAGAGGATGACAACAATGTTTTGTTGTCAACAAAAATTAATTTATTATTAATTTATTATGAAAATTAATTTATTTTGTAACTTTTGTGAGTTTATTAATTTTTGCTTCTTTCAGTCTGCTAATAAAAATATGTATGTTTTTCTTTTACTTGTAAACAATTACATTTTTGTTGTTTGGGATGCACATTCTATGCTTTGAAAGGTGAATTTTTATATGTATTTTTTTAAAGAATTAATATTTTTGTTTTACTTCAGTTTATTGCAAACCATATTCCAGGAGCCAATTCAACTTGTCAGTGTTGTTTTAGAGGTTGCCTTCATTAAATATCTAGAAGCAAATTGAAATCATTAATGTAATTGAGATATTTTCTCAAGGTTTTGGCTTCCCTCACCAGAAACATAGGAAAAGAGTGCCAGGGGCTTCACTGTGTTGGAAGTAGAGAACACTTAAGTGCCAGTGAAGTATAAGACACCTTTATATAAAATAAACATGCTAGAAGAAAGCCTTTAGCAGTATCCTTTGCATTTGGTTTGCTTTGCTGAGAAAGGAAGTGTTTACTTGAGAAAGCATCTGGATTTTATTGTGTTTTAATTCATTGTGGACAGCCTGATGGAGTCTGGAACCACTTAGAATGTCACAACCTTTCATTGTCACATGCAATGTGGAAACGAAATAAAAAGCGATCCAAATCTCAGACTGTATGTAGCCCAACTTGTTAGGTTTGCTGTGGTCTTCCTTCTATAAGACAGACTTCTTGAACAAATACAAATTTGTAGTGACAGTCTTTATAGTGCCTATTTGTTCATCTGAATAGTTCTTTGTGAGCCTCAGTCACATTTCTCAGGGCTAGGAAATCAGTAGAGAACCTGGGTAAAAGAAAAAAAATGAGCAGAGTCCAGTGACTAGTGTCTTTTCTCATGAAGGCAAATGAGAGGAGATGGCATCTGGGATGGTGCATCTGAGACTGGGTTCACTACTTCTTGGTTCCCCCCCCTCGGTTCTGGTAGCTTCTATTTGTTACGGTAAGTGACATCACAGGAAAGTTAACTCATTGCAAGGTCAGCCCTGTGCCGCAGGCATAAGTCTGACTTATTTAAATAAGTCATAAACTTTATAGGTTTTTTTAGAAGCATGCCTGAATTTTTGGAATTAGTTTCTAGTCCCATCTCTAGTGACTCATTTATGAAAAGATAAGATTGATGTAGACAAACGGATCTTCTGTGAACTGCATCCAGCAGTTTCGTTTTCTATAAAATTTGTAATTTATTGTTTTAAAGGTAACCTGCCCACCTACATGAGTCTGGCGAACAGATGATACATTTCAAGAGCAGATACTTTCATTCTCACTCTTCCTCTGAACCCTATGAAGTTACATCAGAAAACAATTTGGACAAATACATCTGAGCAGTCCTTTTGTTTAATAAATATCCACAAAAGAATCTGGTATTCCCTTTCTCCTCATGTTCCCATTCTTCCTTCTCTTTGTGTTTTACATCACGCTTCTTTGTATCAATCTGTTTCTAGAACTGGTGTTCTCATCTTCAGTAACACTTTCTGATGGCAAATCCTTTGCATCATTAATGCACAAAAGTCTTTGTTGTGAAACAGCTATGTTGGATGTTTGTGTGTATATAGCAACCCTGATGGCCCTAAGCCACAAAGACATAAAAATCAAAAGCTGATGTACATGCAATGTTGCTGACACAAAACCAAAGAAAAGGAAGAATCTGGAAAATAAGGGCAGTGCATACCTTCCACCCACATGTCCATCCCTTACTGTTACAGCAAACCCTGTGCACTTAATTAGCAGGGAAAAAACTTGCCCTTCTGCACTCTCTCCACTTGCTCCTTTCTCCTTCCCCACACAAAATGCAAACAGTAGAAGATACTCGCTACAGCACTGAATTGTAGCAGCAAAGGATGGTGTGCAGGAGAGAACTGGAGTGGGGGGAAGCTGGTGCTGCTGTGGAAATTTGAGACTAGGATTCATGGTCTGTGACTCATGATGCTTGTGTTCATAGTATTAACATCATATAATACCCACTTGTAGGTGGACAATTAGCAAATGTCTATTGTGTAGGTGGTTACTAGCAATGCTGAAGGCACCAAGATTGTTGTTCACAGTGAATGATAATTTCCTGGTTCTATTGAGAGGCAGATCAGCAAGAACGGCTCCACTGGGCAAAGATGTTGCACTAGCAGGAGCAGAGGTGCGATGAGAAGTTTCATCAGCCCAGTTAGCAGAGACCCTTGGAAGGAGAACTTAACATGATAAAATGCTAAATGGCACAGTCAGTTTCCTCCCTTCCCACGCTGTCTCTGCTGTGGTTGTGTAGGACAGTCCTGGGTTGAGTTAGGGACTGTGGTAAAGTAGAATTGCTAATAAAAATGCAACTTCTCATGAATCTTCCTTTATTTTTATTTCCCCCAAAATCGTAGTATGTGATGTTTCACTAAAGATTGCCTGTAATTCTAACTTCCTTTAGAAACACTTGTTGTAAAAAGTCTGCTCTGTCAGTTTCTGTGAGGCTCATCCTAGAACAGGATGGAAGGCAGACTATGGTTTTACTTTTTATTGTTGATGGGGGAAATGTAATAAACAATAAAATGTAGTTTTCCAAAGGGAGATTAGCATCTAGAGACCAAGTGGGAAAGTGTCATATGAAAAAATATTAGAAGAGGACAAATGGAATTGCTAGAATCAGCAGTATAGACACACACCTTAATATAACATGCCTGTGATGAGTACATGTGTGTAAAGCACATGCATTTTGGATGCTGTCTGATGCATAAAAGTTCGACATGTAAAAGTTATTGTGGCTTCACATCCTAGTTCAGCGTGTCTTTCAGGCAGAAGTCCAACTTTCAGCGCAGGTGTCATTCCTGCTGACTCTAAGGGTCCCCGTGTGCCAAAGGGTAAACATGACCTTGGCTGCTCCGTGGAGTGTAAGTCCAGTTTGTTGTACAAAGTGCATTGTCATGATTCCAGTAGCATCCTGTCACATATGGGTGATTCATAGCTGATGAAGGCCAAAGCACTTCTGTGCTTTCCTAGTTTTGCTTCTTATGGGGCAAATGGAACCATATTTTCAAAGTATGAATCAGCTTTAAAACTGCAGCAAAACCCTACATCATAACAGAAATGTTTTGGTTCCATCTGTGGAGGAGGCACTGGGCAATGTGGCTGTATACGTGGTGTCTGCAGGATTGCATGCAGCTGCAGGCCCCTGGCATCGTATTTCTGTGTACTTTCTTATGAAGAAGCAGTTCCTGCACAGTTTGCAATTGGCCTTTTTAATTGTAAACTTCTGTTTACTATTGCTGTGGGTGTTTTTCCTATTTGAACCACAGCTTAATGGCTCAGGCATCTCTCATGCACAGGTTAAGATCTGCTTTCTTTCTGTTGAATTAGAGAGACTAAAGTCCATCTGTTTCCCTTTGGTATGGCACTACTAGAGCCTCTGCGAGTGAGCTCTGCTCACCCATGTGATGGTCTGGTAATCCCAGGGCTGATTCCTATTTTGTTCCATCAGCAGGAAAAAGTAATTGCACACTTAACTATCTTCATAAATAAGAGGTTATTTTCTCACAGAATTCTTTTGTTTGTAAGTTTATTTGTCTGAATTTTAAATAATATCAGGGAAGTAACTCCATGTGCAGACAGACTAATATGTTGTGAGCAAGGCTTGTCATTGGTTTTATTCTGAACAATTTTACTGGGAAATTATTTCAGTTTATGAGGGTGTGAAACCAATTAGCATGCTGCCCCTGTGGTAGCCTAATTTATCTGCAGAATTATTATATAGAACCCACCAGTAGTTCTCATAGTGGGCAGTAAATAAATATGAAGTAGACTTAAGTATGGTAATGGGCGAGCACTAAAGAAAATTCTGCTTTATGCCACTCCTCTAATTTCTTGAATGACACAGCTCCTTGGTACCTAAATTTTGTGTCTTGTTTTAAAGAAATTATCTTTCCTTCCTGGACTATGGACTCAATGTTTGGAGCAGAAGCAGTGAAAAGCCTTCTGTAAAACTAAACGAAAAATAGCGAGTTTAGTATGAGCTTCACTGAACTGAAAGTGAGAGAGTTTTAACCCTCTTCCATGTGGCCCTTGTGTTGGTGTGAGTTTATTTTTCCCTGACATGAATGGGACTGCTGGAGACGTTTCTTGAGCTTTTATTGCAGCATCAGTCTCATTACATGGTTGAGACAATGGGAAGATGGCAATAGCTCGCATCTTGCCAACAGCAGCCAAAGATTTCTTTGTTACAGAACATTTAAAAAACTTTTTAGCCAATAGTATATTGCCAAAGCTTACAGACAGTTGTTCTAGCCAGTCACTAAAAGCACACGTACACCTGCTTCACACAATGCTTGCTTGTATGCTTTCTATTAACAATACACAATACTTCATTATTAATCTTAAAACCTTCTACTATCTTGCTAAGCATATTTTTCTGCAGTCTTAAGGCCTATCTTAACCAAGCCTAAGACTCAAGCTATTGTTTCATGTCCTTGCTTGCTATACTATTGTAACTTTTCTACTTTCAGAGTTTGCAGCTGTGTCTTAGCTCTAAATTTTGTTTTCTTTTCTCTTTCTGAGGCCTGCTTTTACAGCTTCCTGGAAGCCTTCTTACCTTTACTAATTCCCACAGCCCTGTTCCAACAGTGATGACATGGTAGCAGCCAATGGTATATTTGACCAGTGCAGTTTTGGGTAGGTGTTAGATATGATTTCTAGTTGCCCAGGTGCTGTACTGAAGGACCAGTTTTTATTGATATATGGGGATGTGTATAGGAAGCTGCTACCCAGATATCAGGAGCAACACAAACTTCTTGTTTATATACTAAAGTCACAAGTAATGCACATTTTCATCTAGAGTTAGCTGGGCATCCTCAAGGTGGAAGGCAGTAAGTAGGGAAGATACATAAAAATTTATACAGGGGATTTGCTTTCTTCCCTGCCTTCAGATGAGGACAGTAGTTCATTCCCCACCTTCTAGGATATTGCACTGGTTTTATCTGGGATAATTTTGTTCATAGGTCATGAGTATCTGTATTTTGGATTCTGCAGCAGTACTAACACTGTGTTTCTCCATGATGGCTAGAACTCCCAGTGGCAAATACTGTGCAGTGCTTGCTTTTCCCCAGGTGGTCTGTGCAGCACCATACCTGCTGAGCACTCCCCCAGCAATCAGTGCCAGGTGGCAGCAGTGCTCGGATCGATGTCCCTGAGTAGGCTGTGTCTGCAGGAGTTGCTGTCATGTGTATGGGCTGTAGCGTGGAGATCCTCTCCTATCCTCGAAGATACCCCATCTGTAGGCAGGGGCTCCAGAAACTTGAACTTCTTCAGATTCATGTAGTAGCATGTCAGAGGTTTTAAAAAAATTGATGGAGAAAATAAACTCCTCCTTATTTTTTTTTATGCCTCTGTCATCTGATTCACATAGTTTGCAAACACTGATTTCCTGAAACTGTGGAAAAATTCCCCCCCCCAAAAAAAAAAAAAAAAAAAAAGGTTTCCTTTTCCTTGGAGCTACATGTGAAAAAGCAAAAAAGCCCAAACATACTGGAGCCCCTTTAGGGAGCAGATAAGGCTCCCTTAGCTTTCAGACAAAAGAGGGAGAAGGAAATCTCTCAGTTGACAAGACTTGTTTCCACTGTTCCTCTTTATAGTTACAATTTTGATTTTATTGGTAAGTTCTTTGTTTCAGAAAGCCTTCAGCTTGAGCTGTGCCAATAGTGAGTGCCCAGGGAGGTAAAACTTGCCTCTGAATGTCAGGTGTTGGGTAGTGAGGACCACCAAAAACTGCTTTCTGTCTTGTTAGCTGTCTATGGAGTTTTTGTTTGGAGCTTTTCTTAGCTGAAGAAAATGACTGTTTCATGCTCCAGCCATTCCAAATCCTCAACGAAAGATCTGAACATGCTTAAAAATCTTTCTGCACATTCAGTCACTATGATTAAAAGAAATGTATCAAACCAGACACTAACTTTCTTCTTTAGCTGGAAGTCTAGGACTCAAAATTCTCAAAGCTCAACATCGTCACTTTCTTCTCTGTAGAGTTGGTCCCATGAGGTGATGAGTCACCATATTTTAATATCTCACTTTTATTTAACTGTTTGGAAAACATGGCAGTGTATTACCCTAAATAGTTACTTGTTTCAAGAAACAAAACCAACAAGTGTCCCCAAACCAGCTGTTCTCTGAGCCAGACACTCAGCCAAAGCAGTGTTGCCCATGAAAGGAGGCTCGCTGTGAGGAAAAGAGCAAGCATTGGCTCCTTGCAAGACGCTGGTGTCTCGGGGAGGGAGCAGGAGGGGGCTGGCGCTGCAGGGACCCGGCAGATGGCATTCTGCCGGCTGCATCTGTTGTGTGCCAGGAAGCAGGGAAGTGATGAGCACTGGGGTGCGCAGCCCTGTTACCCCACTGCCCTCACTATCCTCTCAAAATAGGAGATGTGGCGTCATTATTTGTCTGGTTTAGTGGGATGCGCTGCTGGAACTGCAATCCAAGTATTGCCAACCAAGGGGAAGTAACATTAAAGGTTAAGAGCCCAGAAAATAGTCAGGTCACTTGCAATTTAATTCAGTTTGGAAAGGGAGAACAAAGTCCAGAAGTTTCCAGACTGGAGAGGAGGTGGGGGCGGGATGTTTACCATTTTTTACAGGCTCAGATTTCTGAGGGTTCTTTTTCCACTCCTTGTTGCAGTATTTGCTGCTGGTGTTTAATGATTATACTTTTATAACTACTAAACTGCATGGAGCATGTTTAGACTCTGTATACTGAAATTATGGGAATCCAGAATCAATAATATAAGATTCAGAACGGATGCAAAAGGATAATGAGTTTTATTTTGCATTTTATTGGTATCATACCTGTAAAGAGATAAGTGCATGTATTGTACTGCCCACTGTCGCTCATTATGGGAGTTGCTAAAGCTCCCCGTCAGTGCCAAATCTGAGTATCTCTATCACCAAAGGCTTAGTCCTGACATTGTCCTCACAAGGCTGAGAAATACATTGGCTGGGTTGTAAAGGTTGGCTGGTCAGTAGAGGGATTAAATCATGCTGAAAGCCTCTTGCAGAGCTGTTAACCGGATTCAGTTTGAGGCCGGAGGTATCAAACTGCCTGTCTTCTCACTGCTCTGCCTTTGAAGCCACTTTCACCTGAATTGCTCATGAAAAAGTTATCCGCCTGCCACTCTTAATAACATGATCTCTCTACCTGATGAAGCTGGGGAAACCACCTAATGATGGTGTAGGGGAAATGGAAATACTAGCCAAATAAATGCACTAGAATAAAACCGGAAAATGTCATCTAAGCTTCCTCCCCCAAGCTTAGGAGCTGGCAGTCAGAAGAAGGTAAGATGTGTGCTATTCCTGTCTTACCCATATCTAGGCTGCACAGCTCCTACAAAGCGTAAGTCAGCAGTATAGCAGTATTTTTATTATTGTCTGTGCCTGTATTGCTGGCATTGGCTCACTGCTGAGTTTCTATGTCCTGATGGAGACAAGATAACCCCTTGTGACTTTACAAACTCAGAATACATTGCCTTTACCTGAGCTACTACCGGCTGTTTCACCTGTGAGTGTGTGTGTTTGGTCAACCAGTAGATAGTATCTTTCCCCACGACTCTTAACAGGACAGTATGGATGAGCCCTAAGAAGAGTTTGGGGAATGTGTAGCACCTTTTACATATCTCACAGGGAATACCATCTTTGAATGGGCTTGTGCAATATAGGCTGAACTGCAGTGTACATACTTTAGTTCTTTTCACTGCAACAAAAATATTCAGAGGTACTGAAAATGTAGAACACAGTCTCCCCACAGGTCTTCATTAAACACAGGGGTTCTCAAGTGATTTGTTTCAATTTGTTTAATAGTTTTGAGATAATTCTGATATCTCCTACTGATTGCATATGCCAGTACCTTGGGGGTTCTTTGCAGAAGTTGCCTTTGAATGATGTTCCTTTAGCAATGTGTGGAGTCTACCTTCTAATTTGAGACTATTGCTTATAATTTTCTCGTTCTTTCGAGAGAAGTGATTACAAAGACTTAAGACGACAGTACCGACTTAGTTGTGGCCTAGCATTTACTTGTTGAGTTTAATGTATAACCTTGGATTGCAAAACTAGTGTGAAGCAAACTATTTTCAAGTTTCATTCTCAGGGGGAAGGGCTAGAAGGTAGGTTTAAAAACTTAAAAATGTTTTCTTTGACCTTGCGAAGCCAAACACAGGAGCCCCATGCCAATGCCTTGTAGCCAGAAAGTAAAATAGTCATCAAGAGAAAATCAAGTTGTCTAGAGCATCTTTGGAAGAACAACCACAGAAACTCTGCCTTGTGAAATAACCCAGCGACTAGGCTGGGCTGGGTGGTAGAACTACACAAAAGTTGTTAAATCAACAAGAATGGTATTTTGCCTTTCTTGCTTCCAGAAAGTACCTTCTTGGTGCACACCATATTGACCTCCAGGTTTTGTATAAATACTTAGTGCTATTCAGCTAGAGATATCAGCTTCAATTATTCACAGCTTTGTGTAAAATTATGGTATTTTCTTGGGCTTGGATGTTTTTTTGTTTTGGTAGAGTTTTATTCAGTTTATGTACCAATATCCTTGCCTTATGCTTTTGACAAATTTCTTGGGATCATGAAGTTTAATGTG
Organism: Tichodroma muraria; assembly: GCA_013390105.1. Taxonomy (NCBI): domain Eukaryota; kingdom Metazoa; phylum Chordata; class Aves; order Passeriformes; family Sittidae; genus Tichodroma; species Tichodroma muraria. The sequence continues at coordinate 30,409 of WAAG01047140.1, forward strand.
ATTTTAAAACTTGAGTGATTAATTTTTAGACTGCAACTCAAGCACTATTACCATGGCTTTAGAACAATAAAATATTCTAAGAGATTTTTTTCTGTCTGTGTTTTTGGGGAAAAGGAAAAAAAGAGAAGAAAATAAGAGAGAAAAATAAGAAAGAAAAAAGAGAGAGAAAAACAAGCATATAGAAACCCCTATCTGTTCCATTAAATGAAGAATCTGAAGAGCTATGATTTTGAGAGCAGTTGCTTCATTCTGAGTTTCTGTACTTGGTACAAAAAGTTCAAATGGACACATATGAAGAGCTGAAATAATCCTTGCCTTGATCAGGTATTTCATATCCTACCATTTTTGATTGCCAGACGACCACAGCACACTGTGATTAGATGCTACTTCCACATTATTCTCGCAATTGCTTGAGTTTATAAAACATGGTTTGCTTGTTACAATCAAGTAGCTGCAATCCTTCCTTAATGCTGTTCGGCTCTGAGCAGAGAATGGGAGACAGAACCTGCCAAAATCATCAGGTCAGGGGTAGACTGGTAGAGGGAGGTGAAAAGATCAATGAGCACAGGGAATACGGGCACAGAGTATTTCTGATGATGAGAGCATGACCACGTGGATTTTTTTCACAATGAAAGGTGCTAGAAACAGAGGAGGGATTTGAGGAAAAAATCCTGCCACTACAGCAGTAGGAATGATACTTGCAACAGAACTCAGCATGACCTTGATAGAAGCACATCTTTGAAATCCACTGAGTTTATTCTCATCATTCCCACTGGGGAAACCTTGACTGCTTCCCCGGCACAAACCCAGACTCGTGCTGTGTGACTTGAGAAGAATGGCTAGGCCTTTCCCAGCTCTGGTTGTCTGTGTCTAACAGCTGCCTTTGGAAAGTGCCAGGGGAGCCTTGCCTGGAAAGTACAGTGCCAAGGATGGTGAAGTTCAAGTATTTGACATAAATCATCAATGAATGGTGAGGATAGAGCCCTGTTGGTGATCTGCTCCTCATTAGCTCCAGGGCAGGGTATAAACTCTCCAGATTTAGGTATCTGCCTCTGTGCTCCCATTTTTTTTTAATATAAAAAGCTTTCCCAGTGGTGATAGCTGATGAGCTTTTTAATGTGTCAGCTACAGAATCAGGCTCATTTCTTTAAAATGCTGTTAATGAATGAATTGTTTGGCAATCCAGTCCACATGGAACCTGATTAAAAAGCAAATATCCTTGAAAGTCTGTTAGGTCGGATCTGTTCGTTCCTCGCCTGAATCAAAACCAACAGCTACTGCATAAAAATGAACTTGACCTGATTTATGCTTCATAATTCTGTAGTGACTCGCTAATTAAATTTCACAATTCCAAGTGCACCCCCCTGGCTACTCATAAATATCAGAGGGTTACAAAAATTGTAGGTGTTAGTCTTTTAGAAAGATAATGTCAGCCTATCTTTTAGAATCTTTATTTGCTAAATGCTGAAACTATGGTGTCTGTTTTCAAATACTTGGAAAATACTTCCACAAATGCTGAATGAGTCATGTTTTTCATCTTTCATCTCTAAGTAACTCATGATGACATACTGCTTGATCTCCCTCTGACCCTAAAATATGCTTGCTTACCCCTCATTCATGACTTATTTTTCTGCTCCTTACACTGGTTACTTCGCCTGAAAATATTGTCTCATTGTTAATATTTATTTCCTCACACACAAAATAAAGTGGCTCAATCTTCCACTTTCAAATTAATGCTTGCTTTGTTATTTCTCAATGAGCCTAGTTTGTTCTCTCATTTTTCAGGTTTCTGTTACATTTAGTTCTCATGCTGTCATCTCAGTGGGCTTAGTCTACCTTCTTTTAACTTCGATAGAAATTCCTTCTGCTGCTGCTTTTCGAAGGGCAAGCAAGGTTAGAAGAAGAGATTGGGAGTTTATAATGTGATTTTACCTCTGAGTGTGATCTTCAAAAATGCCTACCCTGTAAGTTTCCCACATAGCGTACTGGAGGCAGAAAGTGGCAGGTTTATTTGCAGTTGAGACAGTGCCATATTTTTGTACTTCGTCTTTCCATCTTGTTGTTCCCCTGCATTTCCTTTCTGGAAGACATCCTGATGCTAAAATAAAGTCTCATGCTCTAGGGCTTCATCTGGCTGCCCACAGGGGTTGGGAATGATATTTATGCATGCTGGGAGTGGTTTTCACCTTTTTTTGTCTCTTCAAGGACAAGAAAGAGAAGAGCTGTAAATAAGAGACCTCATAGGGTAGATAGTAGAGGGAGTTCTCATTTTAAGATATCTGTGTAGTGTGTCATAGTCTTCTGTCCCATGTGAAACTTTTGATAACATTTGCATCTGCCAGGGGAAAAACCAATTCTCCTGGTCACTCGGCTGAGACCTGAAAATCAGCTTGATTTTTTCTTAAGATAGGTATGTGGATCACCTACAAGGAATGTGTGGTTTTACCACACCTGTGGTTGCAAAGATTTGGGTTCTGTCTTCCTTACTGCTCATAGTCTTGGAGCATGGAGACAGCTTGGTTGACTGAAGGATCAATTGTTTTTTATAATGAAAATCGTTATTCTCAATAGAATGGGCAGTAGTGAAATTTAATGGCAGGAGGCCGCAGTAGATCATCGTGTGGTCTCTTCTAGGTTTAAACACTAGGAAATCTCCCTCCAAAACTGATGCCATCGTTACTCCATAGGTTTGCTGGCAAGGAGAGAATTTCAAGGCAAGCATCCAGCACCCACCCACAGATTGTGTTGGCTTTGAGCCTGGAAGCTTGAGTCCCTTCCAAAATGTATCCAGGATCTTCTCGTTAGGAATGCAGCATATTGCTAGTTGTGACACAGATACAGCTGAGTTTACTCCATGTCTTATCTGTAACCTTTTAAGATTTTCACATGGCTTACTCATTTGCAGAAGCTTTTGTAAACCTGAAACCAGAAAACAGCATGGGTTTTATGCATCTGCTGCTGTTTTCCCTGATTTAAGATATTCCCAATCTTGCCTCTGGGTATCCTTTATGTTACTTTTAAACCTTCAATGGTCTGCTGTTGTTGCTTTTTGGCCTGCACCCTTCATTTTTTCTGGTCAAACCTCCCTCTAGCCTGTTGATGTCGTTCCTAATTGCCCAAAGGAATCACTGCTGAGCAATGTGAGGCATTTCCTTCCCTCTTATTAAAAAGCACCAAAATAAAACTTAGTCTTTCACAGCAGTGGCTATATCAACCACATCTTAACATTGTGTTATGGCTACAGCATTTTGGACTGTTATTGTAAGGTTAGCAAGGTGTTTTAGATCAGGTTTTCATTAATCACTCCTGTTTCCTGACATTAGTACACACTGCATGTACATGCATGGAGGCTCAGTGAGCAGCCTAGTATTCCCCTGACAAAAAAATTGCTTGTGCCAAGATCTTGTCACTATGGCACTGTAAACACTGGGAGGAGACCACTGTGCTGCTGTTTACATGGGGCAGAAGTTGCTCCTAAACTCCACTGAAGAAAAGTCAGTTGAAAATGTTTTTTCAAGGTATTTAATTTCTGTCCCCTGTACTGACCACCTTTTTTTTTTTTTTTTTCAGAATTACCTTGGGCTAACCCAGAACAGAGGTCTGTTGTGCTAGTTTGTCGTAATGCTTGAATGTGGAACAGTAGATTTTCCCTCCTTCAAAGCACTAAAAAAAAAAAAATAAAGCTAGGTTGAGGGAACTGCTACTTCGTAGTGATACAACTCAATGTTCTTCTTAATGAGAGTAAACAATTCAGTAGAATTCTGGTGATTTTTTAGGAAATGTATAGTGGTTGCTGAACAGTCTGCTTTCAGCACTCTTTCAGACCCCAGGACTGTCCCTGGTGTTCTTCTGGTTTTGCAGAGATAAAAACTCAGGGAAGAATTGGTGATGAAATAGATTTTTGTAGTACTATTAGAAAGCTGCATGAGGCTTTACAAGTCCTTAAAAATTAGCTTTCGTGGGTGTTAGCACTTTCTTGAAGTCAGATGCTTTGATTAATTACACCCTCTCTTAAAACTTCTCCATGAAAAAACATCCCATCCTTGACAACCAATTAGTAACTGAAGGTCAATAAACTGGAAGGAAGAGTCTTGAGATTCCTCTCACGGTAATGGCTAGTGATAATCAATCAAAAGTTAAATTTATTTTCAGATGCAAGGTTGTGGTTGCTCTTTATGATAGAAATTCTGGACCATGAAAATGCCGATAAGATTACAGAATTATTTCATTTAGGTTGGAAAAGATCTCTGAGATCATCGAGTCCAACCTTTGACAGATCACCATCGTGTGAACTAGACCATGGCACTAAGTGCCATGTTCATTCATTTCTTGAACACTTCCAGGGATGGGGACTCCAGGACCTTGCTGGGCAGTCCATTTAAATGTTTAATAACCACTTCCATGATGAAAGTTATTATAAAAGTTATACAATTCCTCCTAATGTACAACCTGAACCTCCCCTGGCACAGCTTGAGAGCTGTGTACTCTCATCCTGTCACTGGTTGTCTGAGAGAAGATGCCAAACCTCCCTGCCTACAACCTCCTCTCAGGCAGTTGTAGAAAGCGATAGGGTCCTTCTGAGTCTCCTTTTCTCCAGGCTAAACAACCCCAGCTCCCTCAGGCATTCCTCATATGGCACTCTCTAGAGCCCTTCACCAGCTTCTTCGCCCTTCTCTAGGCCTGCTCCAGCACCTCTTTGTCCTCCTGAAGTGAGGGCTCCAGAACTGTACACAGAACCTGAGGTGTGACCTCACCAGTGCCAAGGACAGGGGCACAATGACACCTCTGCTTCTGCTGGCCACAGTATTGCTGATACAGGCCAGGATGCCATTCTTGGCTGCCTGGGCACACGCTGGCTCATGTTCAGCTGGCTGTTGACCAGCACTTCCAGGTTCTCTTCCACCAGGCCCTTTGCAACAGCACTTGCCCCTGCCTGTAGTGCTGCATGGGATTGCTGTTGCCAAAGTGTAGGACCTGTCACCTGGCCTCATTGAACCTCATACCTTTGGCTTCAGCCCAGCGATCCAGATCCTTCTGCAGATCCTGCTTACCCTAAAGCAGATCAACACCCCACCCAACTTGGTTTTGGCTGAGAATTTCCTGGGGTTGTGCTTAATGTCCTTGTCTAGATCTTTAATAAGTATATTGAACAGGACTGAGGCCCAATACTGAGCCCTGGAGAACACCACTGGTGACCATCTGACAACTGGATGTGGCACCATTCGCCTCCACTCTCTGGGCCTGTCCATGCAGCCAGTTCTTAATCCAGCAAAGAGTGGACCTGTCCAAGCCATGGGCTACCACGTTTTCCAGGAGAAGGCCTTGGGAGACAGTATCAAAATCTGCTGAAGTCTGAGTAGACAACATACACAGACTCTAGGTGAGTCCTCTGGTCATAAAAGGAGATCAGGTTGGTCAGGCAGGACTTGTCTTTCCCACCTCTGTGATGGCTGGGCCTGATCCCTTAGTTGTCCTGTATGCGCCGTGTGAACGCATTCAAGATGATCTGTTCTGTAAGCTTGGCAGGCACTGGGGACAGGCTGAGAGGCCTGTAGTTCCCTGGATCCTCCTTAGAGCCCTTCCTGTGGATGGGGACCGCACTGGCCAGTGCCACTTGTCTGAGACCTCCCTGGTTAGCCAGGAACTGATGATAAATGATGGACAGTGACTTAGCAAGCTCTCCCATCAGCTTTCTTGGCTCAGCAGGTCACTAGCTATTTCCTCATGGATTACAGGGGGTCTATTCTGGGATGTGGAAGTCACTCCTTTTGTGGAAATTCCATCTGCTTCTCACCAATAGCTTGGAGAGTGGCAGGCCTAGACTGAGATTTAGGCTCAGAAACAGTGTCATGTTTTCTTCTACTCTAGCTGGAAGGACTCTTCCAAATAAAAAAAAGAGTTATATCTGCAAGCAATTTAGCCTAGTGTTTCTCCCACTGAAACTACCAAGAAGGCTTGTTAATAATTTTTCATCCCAAAGATGTATTTTCAAAGTGTGGTTGCCCTCCCTTTCATAGAAATTATTTGCAATCGGAAGAAAGCCATCAGAGCACAGAGAAAGGTTTGAGTTGTACTTGGCAGAAACATCTCTCTGCACATGAAATGAGAAACCTTTTCTTAATGGGTGAGAAGTGCTGTTTTGAGCCTTAAGACATTAATAACTCAAGTTAGTCTGGTCAGTCTCAAGGTGAAATGCTCTTGTTATTGGCAGCCTCGGGAGATACCCACTCCACTCCAGTTTTATACTATTGCACAGATTTTGATGCTCTACCCTTGCTTTGATATATTTTTGCTTTTCCTTTATTGTTACTGAAAATGCTAATTCAGTATTGCACTGCCAGCATGCAAGCACATGCTGCTTTTTGTGTTTGATGCTAGGCTACTATGTTGATGCAATGTGTTATTCATTAATTGTGTGGTTTCAATTTGCCATTGGGGATTGCTGAAGAAATAGGCAGGAGAGTTAGTTGTGCCTCTCCTGCAAGACTTTTGGTTCCTTCCCCATTCATAGCTAGTCAGAAGCTGTCCCTGCCTCTCATTCTTGTCCCTGGCCTCAGTGTCTTCCCTCTCTGCTTGCCCAAAGTTCCTGGTGAATTCTGCTGTGTTTAGGTCGGAGAGCAAAACACCAGTTTTAAATCATTTCTCAACTCACCCTTTCTGGCTGGTGTTTACTAATACAGCTTAGCTGTAGGATCTTCGTAATGTCTGGAGTTAGCAGGATGTTTTGGTTCCATTCATTTCAATCCTCCCTTTTATCAACATGCACAACACTTTCTGATGGAGATAAAGATGTCCTGAAAAGCTTCCAGCCCAAGTTAAAAGGAGAACAAACGAGAGAGGGGCAACGTGGAGGGGAGTGAGAGGGAAGAGGAAAGGGAATGGAGGTGAGACGGGCATGTTTATTGGAAAAAATTACTCAGATGATTGATACTAGTGAGTTTTCCAGATTAATATGAATAAGTTTTAAGGCATTTTTTTTCTGAATGTGGCAGAGGCCACTGTTTAAGTTTCATTGAAGTTAATTTTGTGAAGGGGAATAAGGTGGGAGTAAGAAAGAATGAATGCATGCCAGATGGGGTTTAAGAAGAGAAATCCAGGCATAGACAGCATGAAAAGATCTTGCAAGCAGGCATGTGAGGGGAGCACAAAGGGGATGGAGGGAGGGAGTGAATGGAGATGGGGGAGGGCCACGCTGAGCAGATGAAGAAAGCAAGAGGAGGAGGATGGGCTAGCGGGAAGGGGATATGCTTGTAAAGAGACCCTGGAAAGTAAAAGTAAGGAGTTTGGCATTGGCTGAGATGTGGGGGAATGGAGAGCACATGAAACCCCCTCAGGGGCTGAATGCAGGTGAAGGTGCAGAGCTTGGCACCCTGGACAAGTTTGGGTGGGTCTGGAGGGGACTGAATCTTCTTCCTGGGGCCAGAGCCCACCTCCAACCCGTGGAGACCAAGGCCTCGCTCCAGTGATAGGACAGCGAGAAAGGATGATGTTTTTTAAAGGTACAGGGAACAGGATTTATGTAAGACCTTTCTGGAGAGTCCTTCACTGTACTCAGCATTGTAGCCATGATTCATGCACAGTCATAAAGAGGTTAAAATGAAACAAGGTACCAGCTCCTAGTAACTCAAACATGCAAAATCTGTCAAGGGGACAGCTCCGAAAGACAAGAAGGCAAAGCTCCATGTACAAAGACTTCAAAGATAAGGAGATAAAAATTATTTCAGTAACTCTCACACCTGCAGAAATGGAGGGCAGACATGCCTAAAGATTTCCAACATTAAAATATGGTGTAAGTACTTCATCACCTGTTGCTGAGAAGTAACTCCTGTTTCCTGGTAGTGGCAATGCCTGTCTGCCTGCATGAAGAATCAGGAGTAGGAAGAGCAAATTTGGTTCGTCACTTTCACCTCATCATTGCAGGCCTTTGTTAAAGGAGGAAGGAAAATGACCAAACTGCTAGCAGTTGGGATTAACTAGCTAAAACATAATGTTTAGCACCTCCTGTTAGTGGAGAGCAGGATGAGAGAGCAGGGTATCAGCAGGGTATACCAACTGAGAGACTGAGTGAGGAGGATGGGCAGGAGAGAGGAATTCCTGTCCTTTGGGGTGGAAGATGGGCTGTGAGAGAGGACCTAATTTTGGAGCAGAGTGCTATCCCCAACCCAGGAGTACCCTCTCTGCCCTCTGAGTATGCTTTCTTAGTCTATCCACCCTCAAGACAGGCTGCTTTACTGAGAGAGAAAGTAATTTTTTTTTTCTTTAATTCTCATTTTAAACCTGATTAAATTTTTGGAACAGATCAGAAAAAAATGATATGTATGTTTAGATGTATCAAGTTGTCTCAAAAATATTTCCCAGTGTGAATATGAAGGGCAGGTTCTTAAACATGAAGATAGGGTCAAGAAAATCTAATATTTCAAAAGATTTTGGGGATCTTTGTATGTCCATCTGCATGAGTCACCTTTAGTTTCATGTTTACACTTTTTTATTCCAGACAGCTTTAAAATAACTTTGATTGCTTTTGTTTTTTTGTTTTTTTTGGTTTTTTTTCTTGTTTGTGTGGTTTTGCAAACATATTCATTTAGGAAAAAAAAATCAAGGGGAAAGTAACTAAACTTTCTAAAAGATAGAATATTTTTCCCAGCTGAGCTTAGGTGGCTTTGGTGACCAAAACTGTGTGGTGGTAACATGCAACTCGTCCCTCAGCCACGTATATGTTGTTTGCAATCACCCCATCAAGCAAATTGTTTCTTGGGGAATTACCTTTTTGATGAGTGTTGGGGTGATTCAGAGTGTGTTCAGTTTTGTGATTCACGGAGCTGCAAATGAAAACTGATGACTGGGGGCGGGGGAAGGAGCACGACAGTACAGCAGAAAATCAGTGTCCAGAAGGCATTTGAGATAGGCATGTTTCAGAGTTTCTAACAATATTGGACAGAGACATTTGGCAACCACTACAATTATGCTGCATGCTTTAATCTTTACTTTCTGACAGTATTTTAATGTTTTACAAAAACCTATTGCTGACATATGGAAACTAGTATTTTTAGATTGCTTCCTACTCTTAGGTACTGTTTTATCACACAGAACAAGTTAAACCGTTTCAGCCAGTTACAGGTTTGGGAAGGCACTCTGTTGGTCGGGCTTCGTTCTGAAGCGATTATTTGTCTTCTGTTTTGCCTAATTTCTTCTTCATTTGAAAAGCTCTGGTTAAAACATGCATCCCCCTTTCCCTCGACCATTTTTTCGAAGTTAGAGTTGCTAGGAACATAGAAGAGGCCATTGCAGATAAGGCTGTCTGGTGGTCTTGCCCTGCTTTGAGAGAGTTCATTCTTAGAAAGTTTGGAAGATTCTGCAAGAAATCTCAGTGAAGTCATCTGTGGAACAAACTGCTCATGGGAGAGGATTTTTCCTAATCTCATTCATTAAATTACCAGTCTAAATTCTGAAACTTAGGTGAACTTCTAATTTCAAGCTTAACCTTGTTAGGCTGGTTTTTAAAATAGCAGTGATTCACACAGCATCATTACACATCGCATATTCTAAATATTTTTAATCAGTTATACAATTTTAGCATTTCTGGAGAAGAAGCAAACCTTTTTATTTATTAACTACACTACCCTGGGTCCTCAAGTTTCTGAAAACAACCAGGCACCATCAAGATGCACATGTGCTTAGGTATACCTCAGCATTCAGTGTTAATTATGTAGTTAGTGTGTCTAGTAGTCATTTGTGCAAACACAGTGTTCACAGTCCTTAAACACACAAGAACAAAATGTTCCAAGAATTAAACATGGGCTGAAGTGACCTGTCAGCTGAGGATGCTCAGTCAATGCCTGTGCCTGGAATATGCAAATCTCTAAAAAAACCATGATCAATAATATGTACTAATGGAGTCAAAAAGACCATTTCATTGGGCTTTTATGGGAAACAGTATGCAAATAATTATGACAAAAGTAAAGAAATGCAGAAAAACTATTTTTCAAGTAAACGCAGCATTTCCCAAACAGCAGGACATAATGGTTTTGAAGTTATCTGCAAAGTCAGAATTATTCCCACAGTAACTTTTGGTGAGTAGCCTAATCAGTGACACCAAGAAAGAATGAACTTCAAACAATTACTCTAGTGTATTAAGTAAAAGATGCTTTCATGTAGCATCTGTTCCTTTTGTCCCACATGGTTTTCTTTTAAAACTATACTTATTATAAAGAACTGTAAAGAAATCCCTTTCATTATGCAGTTAATGCAGGGCTTGAAAAATGTACCTTATATCTACTGTGTCTGCATATGTGGGAAGGTTGCTTTGGTCTCATTCATGGAAAGCCCAGTTGTAATTCTGCTTTCTCTGGCTTTCTGAGGATTTGTTTTGTCTTGTTTTGTTTTCAAGCTTGGAAGGCACATGCTGACAAATCAGCAAAATATGACAGTCTTGTTAGCTTTTTAAGTGATTTTCCATCTGGTGGATTCATCTAATTGGAGTGGTGGGCTTGAAGTTATTTGCTGCTGCTCATTTTGTGCAATTCAAATACCTGCACGGGGATTCCTAGACTGCCCCCACATCCTGTGCTCATAGAGAAATGGATCTACTCTTTGTCCCATGCAACTACAGCAAGTACTCACCTGCAGCATGAGGCTTAGATAACTTCTTGCATTTCTTGCCCTTGGGAGGAAGAAAACCTCATCTCAGCCAGATCCCTGTAAGCTGCGATTGGAGAAGCTTTGAAATGGGAAAAATAGAAGAATTACGAAGCGTGAATAAGGCAGTCAAACAAGGGAAGGGCTGGCAGAAAAGGCCAAAATCATGTGGTCTGGCTCTTCTCTTTGATTGCTGTAGAGATAATCCAATCCGTTGAAGTCCACGGCTTTATGCTGGCACAAAGCAGAAAAAAATAGGTGCAAGGTTTCAGGCAAAACAAGGACACAATCTTTCATGGAGGTAAATGAGTGAATTATTGTTTAGCTTGGACTTCAAGAAAACTGCTTTATGTTTTGGGAAGCAAGAACTTGAAGGGTCCCTTAGATAAACTTACTTCTGATTGCCTGAAACTGCTGCAGGGGTGTGGTAAGATTTTAAATAACTACTAGCTAAATGGCAAAAAACTCTCCCAGAGCTCCAAGATGACTCCACTTACTTTTCCATTACCTTTCTCTACATTTCCCTTCCTTCTGAATTTTAACATGCCATCTGATTAACACAGCTGTTTTACCCTTTTCTTTTGTACTTACATACATGAGATTGCTAGATCTTTTTCATTCCTTCCTACATTTATTCTTACATTTCCTTAAAATGCTGTAGAGTGTTGAAAACATATTATACACTGATATCTCTTTTCTAAAAGAGAAATATCTTTGCTGAAACACAGCTATGCTGATTTTCATGGAAGAGTAGTAGTGTGAATTAACTTCTTGTTGTTGTTATTCAAAACAAGATCGGTTTCAAAAAGGTCTTTTGAAAAACTGGATCTGACACACAGTGTACACAGAAGTAGAAGCTGTAATAAATCCTGCCGGGGTCGGGCCATTTGTGTCCCAAAAAGGAGTACAGGCCAGTGTGACTGCAGCAGCTGCTGCTGTGTCAGTTACGCTTGTATTGCTGCCTATATTAACCCAGCTATTGGAAAAAATCTAAGAACCTCAGAAGCACCTCAAACTGTATGTCAGGCTTCAGCACAGTTCATGTGGATCAAATATTTTCACTTGGCAGAGTAATGCAGTGATCTCATGAAAGCTGTTAATATTAACAATGCAGTAATCTCTAGGTGGGAATCTTCCTTCTACACCCAGGCCAGGCCAGATATCTGATTACAAAGAACAAGTTCTCAATTAAAAGAAGGTAGGTTTAACTGGGGGCTTTTCTACATGTCACTATGAGCAAAAAGTAAACCAAGGCTGGTGGGGATTGGGTTTTTGTTTTGTGTTTTTAATCAAATTACAGGTCAGTTGTTGTTCGAAGTTTCTAAATATCTTTTACAGATTAAATTTAGTGATTTATGTACATAGTAACTTAATGCTTGGTAGACTGGCCTTGCACAGAAGACTGGCAGTTCATAGACAAGGAGGGATGGTTTGATCTCAGCCATGAGTGTGGTTTTGAAAAATTACACTTCTGTTGAATATGAGGGTTTGTTTTAAAAACCGTTTAGTGTCACGTATAGCAAAGAAAAATTGCCATGGGAAGAGGGAAAACAAAGGAGAGCAGAAGTTTGTTTTCTTTAAAAAAGCAGGACAGCAGGCACTAAGGACAAGCCGTGCATTGTGTGGCTGAGACAGCAGGAGGCTTTTTAGGCAGGGCTGGAGTTGTGCTCTTTGGGTGGCTACCCTGCTGGAAGAGCTCGTCTGCTTGCCTTCCTGGAAAGGCAGAGCGGGCAGCCAGGTGCCCTCCGGCAGTCTGCGGCTTTCGGGATCTGCTTTCTTTGCTTCTGCCTGAAGCCAGCCCCAGCCTGGACTCTGTCCTCCTACGTGCGATGGAGGAGAAAACAGGCGGAGATGTTGCAGGCAGAGGAACAGAGGGGGGGACCAGAATACGTCTGTGTCATTTTTTCAATGGTCTTTTATAACACTTGTTAAAAACTTCCAGCGTGACTTCAGGGGGAAAAAAATTTAAACTTTTGTGTTTCTTCCTCTGTAAGGCAGCGTTAGCAAATAATGCTTCCCTGTTTTGCAGAGCTGTCAGGCAATGTCTTGAGTATTTGTGAAGTCTGCAGAAATACTGGGTGCTGTGGGCCACCTGAGAACGAAGTGTTTATAGCTAACGGGAAGACAAATGCTCTGTTAGCATAAGGCAGGTTACAAATTGAATTTAGCAAGAATTTGTTTGGGGACTGAATGGTTTCATATTTTCTTTCCTACATGCAAGTAAGGGTGTGTTAGCAGAGTTTATAGGTTATAAAATTTGAGAGTACATTTTCTGCACAGAGGGGAACTGGTGCAGACTTTAGTATGATTCAGAGAGCTCTGAAGTCTGTATGACTGGAAGCAGAATGAAACGTAGCAGTTCAAAGTGCAGTATCGTTCACCTAGGGACAAATATGAATGCTGTCTTTGAGATCATCAGCTGGAAACAACCAAGAGGAAAGAAAGTCCTTATGGCTACGTTCATCACAAAATGACTTGGGCAACAGTGACTCCTCCCACCCACCCAGTACTATGATCATGATGTATCAGGCAAAATGTCTCCAAAAGAACTGGCAAATGTTTAAGCTGTCTGTAAAATATTAGCAAGAGTTGTCTGCAAAACATTAGCAAGAGCTGTCTGCAACTGTAGTCACCTGTTCTGAGGAAAAGTGAATTCCAAGTGGAAGAGGTATAGTGAAGGGCTTGTAAGGTGACACACCAGGAAACAGAACAAATGTTATATGAAAGAACTAAAAGATTGTGCCTTGATTAGTCAAGGAAAATGGTCTGAGAAGGATAAGATTACTCTCTTTAAATACCAAACGTCAAAAAAGTGGAAGATATATTTAAAAAATTTTGCCTGTCTCATTTTTTTCTACTCCATTTAAAGGTTCCTGTGGCTTCCTTTCCCCTTCATTTAAATCCCTCCTCTATAGATAATTTACAGCTGCATTAATGTTATCCTGTTATTTTAGAGCTCCATGGGGCTGATAGAGTCAAAATATTCTCCCACAGTTTTCTAGGTGAGAAAAATGGTATTCAATTTTGAGTTTGTATTGTGATAAGCCATGTACAGAGCATGTGCTGGTAAGCAGGAAAAGCTATTTATTGGAAGCAAAAATTTTTGCTTTTCCAATAAAATTAATCAGATTTTATTTAGTGAAGACCCATTCAGTCAAACCACAATTTAAGTTAGAGTAACCACAGGTGAAAGTGAAAGCCTCAAAAAGAGCTTTAGTTAAATGGGAGGTTTGCAGTCTCACAAAGAAATCCTTCCTCCAGAAATAAACCCAGAGTTGCTCCTGCATTAATGGCTTGTTTTGTCTGGATGTCAATCTGTACTGAA
>WAAG01047140.1:55023-69299 GCA_013390105.1 Tichodroma muraria
TTTTTTTGGCTTGTCCTGTCAGCTGTGGCTATATTTTCTTTTTGTGACAGCTCCTTAGTTTGTGGATCTATGTCTTAGGATGTCTGTAGACTTGAATTTTAATCTGTTAGTGTACTTCGATAAAGGTGGCTTTTTGGCTACAGGTGAACCGTGTATGGTTCATTGCAGGGATGTGAGAAGAACTACAGAGGTGTCCACTGAAACCTCATTATCTGTGATAGTACTTGTGTACCAGAGTAGTGGTGAATAAAGATGATAATTACATTTGTTGCACTATCTTTCTACAACCTTATTCAATAGTTGATTATGGTACAGAGCCACATACTTGTTTAGTCTTGGGACCTGAAGGGAATCCTAAAGTCTTCCAATTTCGATTTTCTTTGTGTTTGAGAGGGGTAGAATGCTGCCATGACTGTGTGGTACAACACTGGTGTTTTAAAATAAGTGGTCTTGAGAGCAAGGAACTGAACCAGGGAATGTGTATCATGTAGGGCAATTCACTCCTATGCTAGACCAGGAAAAAGATGATATGGAAAACATCAGCTTTGTTCAGAACAGCTTTAAAAGCAGAAGTGAATTCAACTTAAGCTATTTTATGAACCCTTGAACACAAGAAATTTGGTCGTCTTTCACTGATTGTGACCTCTGACTGAAGATTTTCCGGCAGGCAGGAAAGGAGCAGAACTATTCTTTCCCCTGTGAGTTTACTGACGTCTGAGAAGACACGCAGCCTCTCTCTGTGGAAACACTTTTCCATACTCCGCAGCCCGTGCTCATGAAACTTTCAAGAACCTAAAAGTCTGATATTCTCTGCTCTTCTTTTGAATGTGATTGAAACTGACCAATGGGCTCAAGAGGTATAAGTGAGGTCAGATAGATGGACAGACGGACAGACGTTCACATACATGCGGTGCATATGTACGTATGTGTACCTTTCCCTCCCTTCCCGAGTGATTGCATAAATCTGATTTCCTTAGGAAACCAGGCTGAGAAAAGGAGTGGAGGGAAGTCAAACAAGATGCTATTCAGATCCAGTGCAGCTACTGCAAAGAGCACTTGTCCAACTGTTTGGAGTGCTGTGCACAGTCCTGGTTACAGTGCAGCCGGAAGGCTATCATTGTTTTGAAGAGGATGAGATCATGTAAAATAATGAAGATAATGTGCTGTGTCTCATAGCTTTTGTTTCCTGAATTGTATTTTAAGTTTTAAATCATAGCTATGTACACATATACGCTCTTTGACTTTAAAGGCAAAAAAAGAGCCTAAATATTTTTGCAGGGAACCTGAAGGGTTCTGTAGGGAGGAGGATTGAGATGAGTCCTTCTGGAAAGAAGATTTAAAAGTGACATAACAGAATCCTCAAGAGTGGAAAACAGTGAAATTGCTAGAGATGTATTCTTCTTTCATCTCTGAGCTCTTTCGACTTGCAAGCTCTCCAGTCAGGATTTTGTTAAAAGGTTATTATTTAATTATTGAATTTTAAAATTTATTAGGTTAAAATTTTAGGTTCTGTAATACTCAGTTTGTGCCATATCTGGCTCTTTTTCTTATTAAAATTCCTAATAAAAAAAATTCCTGCACTAGACTGCAGAAGCTTATATGAATTTTGTGTGGTGTATGTTGTTTTTCTTAACTGTTTAAAGTCTTGGTGCATAACACAGTGTTTTTAGAAACTTTTGGTATTGAACATCCTGGATCAATATTCCAGTGGAGTTCTGTCATATTTAGAATACTGCAAGTGGCCAGGTATTCCAGTATTTCAGGTTTCTGGGAAATGTCTTGCCTTTAGGAGAGCATCCCATCTTCCTTCCACATGCAAGATCTTCTCTCGTGGTGCTGGTGTAACATATGTCATCTGTATCACATGAGTCTACTGGCAGGTATGAGTTTTTTACAGTATTCAGGCTTTCTGCTTGTCAGAGTATTGTCAGCATATTTTTATTATATACAGTTACCCTTTTTCTGTCTGTTTTAATCCAGACTTTCACATGCCAGATGCTCAGACTTTCTGATTAAGCAGCACTGTAAGACAGAATACATGTAGTGAGATCTGTTGTTCAGGAAGAAAATAGCAATTAAAATTTAAATAATGTCAAAAGTATTCCTGTTACTTGATGTAGTGGAAGAGTTAATCTTGTTTTAACTCTTGTTTTTCCTAGTCCGTGTATTCATTTTTTTGCAGTCAGAGTGTTCTAAGTTAAATGCTGGTCTTCAGCAATGAATCCCTTGTATGAAGGTGGACAGAATTTGGTTTTCCAATTAAATCATGCTTAAAATTTATAATACATAAGAAACTAAATTGTCTCTGGTTTTCACCCCGTAGATTCTGACTCTGGGTTAATTGAAAGCAAAATTATCACTAAAGTAGGATGTAGTTACGATAAGTGATGTTATTCAACAGCTCCCATCAGGACTGGTGTTTCACATTTTGCATTAATGTATAGGAACACCATGTATCCTGGTCTGCGGCACTCCCGTTGTACTTAGTAGGATAACAGAACAACACATAGGGCAGACAGCAAGGAATGGCATGGAAAGGTAATGAAAACCATGCAAGCACAAGCAGTTAACAGTGGAGAAAGGCATGCTTTTCCGAGTCAGGTATTTTTACAAATGGTTGTCTGTAAACATGCAGTTTTCATTTGGAACATGTAGTGTTCTGTCCCTTTGACTCCTCAGCTCTGTTGCCTGTGCCCGATGGTTTGGGAGTACCTAGCACTCAGAAGCCTTGAGAGAGGAGGTAACGCCTTCCCTGTTAACTCAGTAACCCTGCTCCTCCTGTGAGATGGGCTGTGGAAGATGTGACTATGCACAGTGGGATAGTTTAGATGAGTTGGGAGATGGTTTCTTTTTGCCACTTGTGTGAGGAGGATGGCAGCTTATGTAATATTCTAACACAAGGCTGGCAGCTTCATTCACCCCATTTGGGTCCTTCTCCCTTTTGCTCGTGTTTAAGCCACCCTCATCAACTGGACATGGTGAAAACCTGAAGTGTAAGGATGAGTTTTTAGTCAACATGTATCCAACTTAGTGACTTGGTTTTGAAACAGTCATGCGAGTGCTTATTTTCACTAATGATGCATATACCTGGCTGACTTGTTCTTATGTCATCTGTCGTACAGATCAGTGCAACAGTAACTTCTGTTTAGTTTTAAGATTTTGTGCCGTTTTCTAATACAAGTAGATTATAACCAACATTCTCTCAATATTATGAAATCATGGACTTGGTTTTAGATTCAGAATGTTGAGAATAAGAGTCTCTGAGTGTGTGGATTTTTAACTTGAAAATGGCTTATGCAGCTTGTTGATTGATGTTAACCTTGCCTGTGTTTAAAATTATATTTCAGATTGAGTTTAGTATCAGCTCATTTTTTTAATGCTACTTTAAAAAGTATTGGAGTTTCAAGTAATTCTGCTTATTTGAGCATTCGATTTTTGTTTGTTTTATAATATTACAATTTTTACACTTTTGGCACTATTACCGTATTCTAAAAGAAAGCTAAAATCATAAGTAAAAAAATATATATAAAAAGAAAAAAGGCTGTTTGGGGGTTTTTAAATTGTTTTTATACTCCCTCTGCTGGCTGTTTCAATTACAAGTACCTGTACTCAAACATTGTTACTAAATCTGCTTTTCCTTTTACTGTTTTATCAAATAAGTAGTAAAGTGTATTGATTTAAATCTGTTTTTAAAATTTAAAAAAGAGTGTAATTGTTAAATGAAAAAATACTATTTGCAGGAATGGGAAGTGTGACAGTTTTTGTTTTTAATGGAACAGTGTTTCCATTTTTGTTATACCTTGTACTGATTTTAACTCTTGTCTTAAAACCAGTTGAATCTTTGGGTGTTGGTCACATCTTCACTAGTAAATTTTACAGAAATAGCACTTCATATGTTGTTCCAAAGGATTTGTTTATTTGTTTCATTTGTTGTAACAAATTTATTGTCCAGCTGTGAAGAACAGCTGTGATAAAATGTAAATAGTTACGCTATGTTTTGTTAAATTAAAAAAAGATGAAGTTCAGTTATGAATTTGACTCTGCTTCTACATAATTAGCAACAATGCTGCACTTAAAGTGTTCTGCGGATGTAAGGGATAATTTCTTAAGGTACTGGTTTTGTTATAGTAGTATATAGTAGTGTTCATCCAAAATATTTATAGCACCCAAAAATTGTAATTTCTAGGAACTTCAGAGATTATATACAAGGACTGCTTTATACATTATAGAAATGAAGCCGTTGCATCCCTCATGGGCATCAGTTATGGCTAAACCAGTTCGGTATTCCTTGTTGGTTCTCTGCTGAAGTTCCCGGCTGCTCGGTAGTGTGTCCTCGCTTGTGCTGGTGCTTGGCTTCCCCCGGTCGGAGTTTGAAGAGTGCCACCTACTGATTGGCAGCTCCGAGAGCGCTGCTGCCTTTGCCATCTGAAGGCTCTCGCAGCTCAGCCTCGCTTGCCCTGGGGATGCGACAAGTGGATGCAGTTGAACCTGGCAACTGTGGGGAATCGAGTCTCAGCTTTGAGCTCTGCTATTAAATGATGCAATTTTTTTTTCCCCCTAATTTGTNTCGCCCATCCAGGCGGCAGCGGCAGGAGGAGACTCTTCTGTTCTTCCTCCATCCAGGGCTTGCTGCTCCGTTCCGCAGCCGGCGGCCCCCGGCAGCCCCACTCCCGGCTCCTCCTCTCCCCAGCCGCCTCTCGCCCGTGGTCCTGCAATTCCCTCGGTGCTGCAGCAGCAGCAGCCCGCGGCGACGGGATCCGAGGAGGCGACGGCCCCGGCGGGAGCGGGACTCCTAGGCGGCAGCAGCGGCAGAGAGGCGCCTTCTTCTCCTTCTCGTCTCCCCTGCTCCTAGGGCCAGACATGGAAGATGGATCTAATTCTGCAAGCTGCTTTAGGAGGTTTACGGACTGTTTCTTGAATACAAGTAGGTACCGGAGCGCTGTGCCCGGCGGCGGGTCGCGCGTGTCTCGGGGGAAGGCGAAGGGCTGAGTCCGAGGCTGGGTGCATGCCTTGTGGAAAGGGCATTTCTTTGTGAGTGGGGGGAGGCGAGGACACAAAGGGGCCGTATACGTGGGGCGTGCGTGGACGCATGGAGGAGCGGCCGGGTGTGTATTGAGGATGCACGGACAAAGGGGATGCTCGATGTAATTGAGTGCTCTTTGTGGGAGCTGGCTGTTAACGCCTCGAGGATTTCGGCATCATTCCGGGATCAGACAACTCTACGTATATGTATGTCAGCCTTTTGCCTGGTACATGCTTAATTTGTTCAGGAATGACACGTAGGGGAATGGAGACTGTCCCCCCTACTTACTCGAACGGGCAGTAAGGAAGCATTATGGTATCGGCAATTGACAGAAAAGCGGCGGCGGAGGACCGAAAAGGGTGAAATGGATCGCTTCTTTCTGCATCCCCCGTCACATCTGCCACGCGCGTTCACATTCCATATTTCTGATTCGGCTTTGGTACCGGGTGCCGCCTTCCCCTGGCCGTGGCTCGTTGTAAGGCGGGCCAGGAGCCCGAGAGGAAACATGTGCTCCTTGCTACGAGGGGCTGGCGCTGGAACGGGGATAGTGACCGGCTGCCGGGGAGGGCGGAATAAAGGGGGAATTGTGGCGTTCCACAAAGGACGCCCCGCAGCCAGCCGTTCCCAAAGCCTCGCCGGCTCCCACCGAGCCCGAACGAGGGAGAAGGGCGCGGGGCCGCGGTCGCCCCGTGCCTGCCGGCGGGNTCAAGGCGAGGACACAGGATTTTCATCCTGGCAGGTGGGCTTCCCTTGCCATCTTTGTCCCCTTCTAAAAGCTTGTGAGAAAGTGTCATGTATCTGTGGTTTCTTCATTGCTTCTTGTCAAGCTGTCATAATTAGTGTGGGAGGAACCAGCCTGGCTGGTGTTTATTGAAGACTTTGGCTTCTGCTATGCCAGACAATGTAATGATGTGTTGCACACTCAAATGAGGCCGTTCAAAAGGCAGGTAACAGACTCTCCACCATGACTTTGTTATGAACATTCCAGAATGCTCATTATGTGTTTGTTTTTGCAGGAGAGAAGGATAATTTGGTTAACAAGTTCTAAATTTTTACAGGAAAGTCATGCATTAGTCTTTAGTTTAGTGCACTCTAAGAATGCTTTATTTCAACATTTAAGTATGCTAATTATGTCTTTTAAAAAAGAAAACCAACTTGTTGAGATTATGAATTAGATAAAAAATGTATCATTTACATACTTAAAAAGAACTCCTTTATTTCAAAATTCTTTTAATATATCTTTACACGGTGATTTGTTGCCGCAGCAAGCTTTCTTAATTCCAGCTCCTAAGCACCTTGTCACAGGTGGCATTAGGAACAAAAAATACTGGTTTTACAAATTTCATATTCTTTTGGAAAACACATTGACATCAGGTTTTAGTCTGTGTGGGATTTGTAACAATAAAATGTCATATCATTAAGAGATGCCAAATCTTATAGCTCAAAAGGACTAGAGTTGTGGTCAGTATATCACTTGAAGGCTTTCTGAAATAGTTTTGGCTCAAGAATACTAAAAGAGAAGGCTTTGGAATATTATTCACTGCCTTCAGAGAACCCATAGTAATGTTATTGATATCTAATGAAAATAATAAAAAACCTCAGTGTAGAAGCAGCAGTTGTAGTCTTGCCTTCCTTGGTGCTGGGACCCAAAGAAGAGATTGTCAGGGTCTGAGACCAGTTAATCTACCTCCCATCAGAAAACTTTTAGTGTTTTCATTAGCACTTACTGATCTGATTCCTTGTTTCTGCATTATCAGCCAACTCCCATGCACCAGAGCTGTATTTATCTTAACAAAGTTTATTCAGCTGATAATAATTTCAATATTCTTCCTTCCGCTCTCCTTCCATTTGCATCAAAAAGAAATCCCCTAATGTCAAGACACAAATAGTTCCTAAAGAAAAAAACCTTTTCATCTGAAGTTCTAATAACTTTGTACAGAAACCTCACATCTCTAATTCTTCTGACCCACGCATACCCAAAATAGCAGGTATTTGTAGCTGCTGACAAGCTCTGCTATGCTTACCTTATTAATACTGCTTGCTTTGCTTCACCCTGTGGGGAAGTTTCCACATTGGCAGGAAAGAAGCCACTTTCTTTGTCATGTAATTTTTAGTAGCATTTCTGCAACATTGTGGTTCAGAGAATAAGACACTTAGCCTGAATTATGGTGGCTAAATGTGCATGCTTTTTATTCTTTTGTAGTATTCTTCTCTGCCTAGTTTTTATATTTCCAGTGTGTTTCTTCTATAGTGTCTTATTTTATTTGCTTCCAAACTGGGTAAAGTTACTTCCCTTTCTTCTGAAGGTTTTTGACTTAGTCTTAAAAAAAGAAAAAAAAGTGTCTCAGTATTTCACTAACGATTTTTTTCGCTAACATGTAGCAGTTGAGTTTATAAGAAATCATTCTTTTACTCACACTGGGTTTTTTGTGTTTATATTTTGGGTTTCTTTCATGCATATACAGATACCTTGGCAGCTTCTCTAGAGTGAATTCTTTTTTGGAACATAGTTCTGTTGGCTCTCCTTTCTTTGCATGCCTGTCTTTCAGTTATATTGTAATTTCAGTTTTATATGACTTCCTCCTTGTCCACCCATAAGCTTATTTTAGCTGATGTTTCCTCCTTGATTGCTGAATTGTGTTGATTTTATTTCTTCCTGCAGTGGTCTAGTGTCTTATACTGTCCTTTTTACAGTGTTTTTCTTTTCCCCAACTACTTCTGTTGTGTGAAGGCACTATGGTGCTATTATTCTTCTTCTGGTATGGTTCACTTAAACAGTATTGTCTGGAGTTTTTTTGGTAAGAAGAAATTTTGCATGGTCGTTTGAAAACGCTCATGATGTGTTCTGTATTTGCGGTGACTCATTGTATTTCCTAATCCGCCACTGTCTGCCCAGCCCTAAGAGTGATGTCAGTAGAAATTTTTTATTCTTGCTTTTTTTTGAGCACACGTAGGACTGATGAAAGTTACTGTTTGATGTAACAGGAAACTGAACTCATCTGTTCTCAAAACAGGCACTGCCTTAGTTAATATGCTCAGGTTTCATCGTGCTAGGCTTCCGTGTCTCATTCTTGTGCGGATGTGTCCCAATGTTCCTCTTTCTTCAGACTTCAGTTTTCACCAGTACAGACTCCTGAGACAACTGCTCGTGGAAGCTGCTTTTTCATGGATCTTAAGCATTAAATGTAGTTTTGTGGCCTTCAGCTCTTGATTATGAATGCAAGAAGGTCTTGGGATTAGAGGTGTCATTTTGAGAAGTGCTTTGAAGACATCAGAGAGAATGGGTGGCCTGCAGTCTCCAGTGTTTATAGAACAGTACAACTTCTGGCTTAGCTCTTGTGATGGTAGAGAGAACAGGATCATTTGGCATGTTGCAGGACCTTTCATAGACTTTTCATGGGTAGGAATGTGCTTGTAGATTGTGTGTTTCTTTCAGACCTTTTTTGGGCTTTTGTTGGAGCTATATGCAATGCTCATGCTTTTTGAACTAAGCACAGAGGATGTGGGCTCAAGCTTTACTCCTGTATATTCTGCTTAATTTTTAGTGAGCTCATTGGTCCAGTTTGGACTGATGCCTAATTGCGTGTGTGTTGGAAGTAAGCAAATGCAGACTGTTCCCAAAAAGCACTGGGAATTATACTCGCATCTTTCCACCATGTGAAAGGAGAAGAGTTTAGCTTTGCAGACACAATTGGTGTCATACCCCCATACTTTTTGGTTAAAGATCAAACTCTGGGCTGTTTTAATTGCTTGTTTAGGGAACATAGCTCTACAGAGCAGCAGAGGAACCAAACAGTCTAAACTGTTTGTGGCAGTAGGCAGACCTTGTTTCCGCACACCTAGGGAAGTTCTCCTAGGGAATAAACCACAGGTTCTACGAAGTCCTGAATGAAAGATGCATGCAGTGAATAAGGGACTGTATTGGAGGACATGGCTTGCTGCCTGAGTCAGCACAATTATTTATGTTTTCTGTCTTTGTTTCCTGGTCTTGCTGCTTTGAAAGGATCTTTGGAAGTTGTGACTAAAATGTGTATGTGAATGTTCATAGGAGAACAAGAAGACACAAAGTTGGTCAGTTGACAAGGATGAATGAAGTGTGTGTGGTGTTATTAAATATCTTAAGTTAATGAAAGATGGTGGAGACCTGTCTGTCTATGACAGCAGTATTGAAGGGACAAAAATCAGGAATAGAATAGGGAGAAAACTGGAATGGCAAGAGGAGTTTAAAATTTTTATTGCTCGAAGGAATGCAATTATAGTGGAAGAAAATGTTCATCCTTATAGGGAAAGCTATTTATAAACTTTAAGAGGTTTCTTTTGGGGTAGATGAAAGGCTTGATATGTAAATATCTCCCAGCAAATTATCAAATTTCAAGGGAATCTCTTCAATGAAGTATAAGATTTGACTGAAGTAAAAGATTACTGTTTTTTTAAGTGTGAGTGTTATTTTTCTTTTTAATGTCACAAATGCTTTCTTTCTGCTTAACTATTAACTTTTTCCTCCTTAATAACAACGTAAGTGTTCATGGTGAATCTTATATACTTTATGAATGTGCTGACAGATAATATTTTAATTTATTTCTTTACTTTTTGCAGCTTAATATTATCTTTGTGAATAGGCCAGCTGCTATTTGACAATCTTTTGTTTATGCCGGCTGAGAATGTCCTATACCATTGTTTTTTAAGGTCGCTCTGAAAGTTTTACCATTCTACCCTATGTGTTTTTTATTTCCTTTTTTAATTTATCTTTTTTTTTTTTTAATGCTTTATTGTAGTTTAATAACTGATCCACCTTGTTCCTACTTTTTTTTTTTTTCCCCAACAGTTTATTAAAGTGTAGTTCTGGCTACACGTAGAGCACATGCCCTTCTCTGTCTCTTAACATGAATGGCCTTGGGTGGCTCTGGCCATGGACATGTTGTGAGTATAGCTAACATCACTGTGGTTGCCTGCTTTGATGATGGTGACCTCGTACTTGTCCATGACAAGCCTTGGTTCCTGTTTACAAGATGATGTTGCTGGTGTTACCTTCTGATTTGACTGCAAGGCTAATTTTTTGTTTGTTTTTCTTCATCCAGCTGTCTGTACTTCTTTAAAAAATACGTTGAACTACTCTCTTAGCACTTTGCAACATCTTGTTTTAACAACTTGTGTTCGAATCAAAGCAACTAGCCATTCTGCTGTGCCAAGAAACACTTCTTCCCAAGCACTTCCAAAAAGGAGGTTTTTGTTTCTCTTGTTTCACAATTCTTTCACTGTTTATGGAGCTGAAGGAAGGAATGGTAAGGAAGTTGAAATTTGCTATATATATCAAAATTGAAAAGAGAACATGAAAACAATTACAGTTATATTGAGCAATATTGGAATTTTTGAATTATTTTGCCAGAACATAAATTGTTTAAGCTTTGTTTAAATGTAGTTCTGTTCTGAACTTCACTTTGAAAATTAAACTTGAATTGACAAACTGTTTTTAAGTCCTCTATAAAGACTTTAACATTGGCTTAAACCCATACGACTTTGGTATGTTTTAAATGTCAGAGATGAGCTCTGGCAGGTCTGCTAGTGGCAACGGAGATATTTAACCTGTGCTTCTTTGCTTGAAGTCACTACCAGCTCAGCAGAGGTAGCAGGAAAAAGGCTCAAGCACATTGTTTGGCTTCCTAACCTGTGACGCATGCGGAGGTGAAGGTCTGCTGACTTACTGAGCTGTAGGCTGCTGTGATGGATGAAGAACCTCAAAGGTGACTTTGGATCCTATGTGTGCTGGTAATCTCTAGAAGCAGATTGCTAAAGGCTGTTAGGAATAATGAGGACATAAACTGTTCCACTGTCTGGCTTCATTCCCCTTTCTGTCAATTCTGGAATGGGTCTGGTCCCAAAGCAGGCTGTTTCTGGGGGCTGAGATGTGTTGGGTGCTTGTTGACTCTCTCTGGTGTAGAGTATGTTTTCTAATAGGTCACTTCCTGAATAAGTTCAGGAAGTTGCATTTGTGGAGTCAAAGGGTCACTGGTGCTGATGGGAAGCCTGGTGACACGTCGGCCTGTTGCTGGGAGCTGATGACAGGATAACGCCTTTCATCAGCAGCTCATCTTAGATCAGCTTGGCTGTGCTTGAAGTTCACATAAACTAACCCTCCTGTTTACATAAATGGCCTAATTTTTCCTCCTTAAGGCTGCTCTTTCTATACATGAGTATTCCTCTTGTGCAGGCACATTTATGGGTTGGAAGTGTATGTTTAAAATATGTTATTTAACATGGAAAATGAGGATATAGCTTGATCTATTTAATGTAAACTTTGCCATCTTGGAAGTCAGCTTTATGAAGGTGTCTGCTTATAAGCACAGGTAGTTTTTATTGGTCAGTGTTTTTTTGGTTTTTTCCTCACAGGGCTTTTGTTTCTTTGGCCCAGTACTTTCCCCAGCCCAGAATGTGCATGATATTAATAGGAAGTGTTACTTGGTGTCTTCTTTTTTTTTTTTGAGCAACCCCCAAATCCTTCTAATTCTACTGTGAAGACATTTTACAGAGACAGAAGTGGTAGTTTTCTTTTGAGCTTTTCTACTGGTGGTGGTTGCATGAAAGTTTTGTGGGCATGAAATAATTTTTTTTTCATAGAATCATAGAATATCCTGAGTTGGAAAGGACCTGCAATACCGTTGAGTCCAGCTCCTGACCATGCACAGAACAACCCCAAGAATCACATAACGAGCCTGAGAGCACTTTCTGTGTGCCCGAGAACATTGTCCAAACGCTTCTTGAGCTCTGTCACGCCGGTGCTGTGACCACGTACCTGGGGAGGCTGACCCAGTGCCCAACCACCCTCTGGGTGAAAAACCTTTTCCTAATATCCAACCTAAACCTCCCCTGCCACAACTTGAGGCCGTTCCTTCGGGTCCTGTCACTGTCGCCACAGAGCAGAGATCAGTGCCTGCCCCTCCTCTTCTCCTCACGAGGAAGTTGTAACTGCAGTGAGATCCCCCTCAGTCTCCTCTTCTTGAGGCTGAACAGACCAAGTGACCTCAGCTGTTCATCATGCGTCTTTCCCTCAAGGTCGTTCACCATCTTTGTTACCCTTATTTGGATGCTCTCTCATAGCTTTGTATCCTTTTTTGTGCTACGGGGCGGTAATAATGTCTTGTCACTTGCATATTACTGGAGAATGGAAAAGGAAAGGGATTAGGTAGAAAGAAGTACAAGAATATTCACTAGTTTTCTGAGTCAGTTAATGGTTGGAGATAACTGAAATAACTATATCCATCACCCCTACCCAGCCCCTGTCCCAAGCACCGAGTGGACACAGACAAGTTCTCACAACAAACCAGGAAGTTTGCAAAACCAGGAAGTTGCAGTGAGCAACACTGTCATCCTTCCAAGGAGCTGGGGAAACCTTTCCAATGTAGGTGAGTGGCTACAAAATAATGGCTACAAAAAAATGGCGAAGCCACAATGGCTTCTAATCTGGGGATCCCTCTGACAGGCCATGTTGTTTTAATGATCTAAGTAGGATGTTGCTATAGCTTCCTGAGACTTAATTTGTGTTTGTGCCTCTTTTTCTGTAAACAGCTCCGAGATGCTGGGGATCCGGGGGATTTGGATGAAAAAACATAATTCTCTTCAAGGGCAACAGTGAAATCACTTTAAAAGTTCTTGAATTGAAAGCATGAAGTGTGAGACAATTACTAGTTTTGATTAGATCTACTTCTGCTACTGCCACTTTTCTAAGTTACATTTTAATTGAAGAAAGAATTAGTAGTTTAGCAGATAGCATTATATATAATATGTAATGAGAAATGGTAAAAACAATAAAGATGACAAAATTACCTCACTATCACCAAAAAGACTGGGGAAGAAGAAAATTAAAGGGAAGACAAAACATGTTAAAGAGAAGACAAACTAGAAGTTATTATTTAGATGCTTCATGGCTGTATTTGCAATCCATAGTTTGCTGGGCACTTAGCATTTTCTGCCTCATTTATCGAACTTGAGTATTAGAACTTGAGGCAGTTCTACTTCACCTTTTGTGATGAACTTGCTCTGAGTTTCAGAACATACTTTCTTCTTCCTACATATTTACTTGTATGATCTGGCCACAACTAAGTGTGCTACAGTCAGTGCTCTTGCTTAAAAAGTGAAAGATTAAGCTTACTGATCAGGTAGAAGTTCAGTTGGTAATGTAATGTTTTCTGTAGATGTTTTCATAGCTCGAACCTGAATCCTTGCATCAGTAGGGAAATCTTTCTGAAGCTATATCAGAGCTCTTGGACTTCATTATTGGGTTTTGGGAGGAGTATCAGTAAAGGGTGTAAAGGAGAAATAGGTAAGTACCTTTAAAATTGTACAGTGTCTGTAAAGTAATAGATCTTCAGTCTAAATGATGGTTACTGATACTTTCCTATGCTGCTATTCAGTGTGCACTTTGTCATTTACATGCAGAAGCACGAATAGCAGTCACTTCCTGTCCTGTACTGCTGGAGATTAAATGTTTATTTACTGGTGTCTTTTATATCATTTGGCTGTCAAAATCTGCCTGTGAAGGTTTAGTCCTTCAGTTTTATCAACTGATCACCTGATGTGTGTGCAGTTCAGTGAAACTTTTGAATTAAGACTTGGGATTTATTTAGTTAGTTTTTAGGAGTTCATCTCAGACTTATTTGGTAATAGTCTTGTTCTGAAAAAAAAATGTATTTATGAATTATTTTGGTAAAATGCTGCAATACAAATATTGTCATCTTACTGACATAATGCTTTCTTTTTTTAGAGCAGTGTATAACTTGGGTACCACCCAAACTGCTGCTCTCCTATTTTGTATGTCTTCATATTTTAGCAACTTTGCTTGCTTGGTCTTTCTGCTGAAGCATCATCAATCTGTTCAGCTCTGCACCTGTTCAATTCAAATTTGGTAAGACAAAGACCGATAACCCCTAAACCCCAATCAATTCAGTAGTCATTAGATCTGAAGTCTGGATATTCCTGATGCTTTTTCTTTCCTCCTTCTTTCTTCATCCCTTTCTTGCTGCCTGGAATGTCTGCTGTCTCAAAAGATGGGCAGAGTTCTGTGGACACTTGTTCACGTCTCTGTTGTCTTCCCAGCTGCTGGTTTTCATGAACACATCTGATACATGTATGGTACGGTCCAGTGTGATTGCAGTTAATCACAAGGTCAAAATCTATCTGTAAGAGCAAATTTTGTAGCTGACAAGCTAGTGAGCATGTTTTGTTACTTTTGACTTTTTAAGGATCTGTTGGGGTTTTT
>WAAG01047144.1:0-19800 GCA_013390105.1 Tichodroma muraria
CAGAGCCCTGGGCCTTCCTGGAGAGAGGGAAGTGTGAGGCACTGCCTCCTTCCTAGAGACTATTCCCTGTAGCTGAGGAAAATATTCCCGTCTTCTGCAGATCCAGGATCTGTGAGGTCCTGCCTTACTGCAAATTCCCTCTTCAGTCTTTGAGAACACCCTGCAGATGATGGGGAACAAAACCAGTCTTCTCATGAGGTCTCCATCTCCCCAGCTGCACAGTGGGTGGTTGTTGGGAGGAAAGAGGTAAAATGGAAGAATGTCAAGAAGAAAGAAAATAAGGTGAGTTATTTCCATCAAAAGCCAAACTTGCATCTGAGAGATGCTAAAAACACTCTGTGGAAATTTCACTCATTTGTGTTTGCTCTGTATTGTTTTCTGCCTGCTGAAAGAAACTGAATTCTCTCAGAAAAAATAACAGGATGTTCTTAAAAGACTTCAAAATATTTTTCCTATAGGCTTGGGTCTCCTTCTAGCAGGGTGATGCGGCCCACTGGAGCCTGGGCTTGCTCTGTAAAACTCCAGAGCCACACCAGGAGTGGGAAACAGCTGAGGTATAAGTTTTACCACCAGCTGAACCTGAAGAGCCACTTGCTCTACAGTGCAGGATGTCAGACCGTGACAGGGGTCAGGTGAAGGAGAAGGCTCTCTGTTCTGAAGTCCCAGCAGGAAAGGTTTATTGTCTGAAAGGGTCAGTAACAGAAAGAGCCCTGAGCACTGCTGTGCACGGGTTTAAAAACTCCATGGGTGGGTAAAAATCATAAACCAATGGGGAGGCATCAGGGGAAGAGTGGAGAGGGTCAAGTCACTGGCCTGAGGCCAACTGCAGCAGGTGGGATGGGAGAACGGATCACATTCCCCAATAGGACGTCGAGGAAAAGGAGCCACCCAGGAACGCCCAGGGGGAGGAACGCTCGAAGGACTGGCTCCAGGCAGGAGTGACAGAGAAGGAGCCAGAACAAGGGGCAGGGTAACAATGATTGACAGGGAAAGGTCTGGAACAAGGGGCAGGGAAACACCATAAAGGGAAACTTAGGGGAAGATACAATTTTAGGGATAAACTAGCTTAGGGGCGAACATAGGGAAAAATACTGGAACAAACCATCAATACTCAAATCATTAGCAATAAATAAACAGAATAAAAGATATGAGCCACAACAGCAGGGGAAGTGAGTTAAGGAGCTCAGAGATTATAAAAACACAGCTTTTGAAAGAACGGGCCTGCATCAGGCTCTGAGCTAAGCAGGGCATGGGCCTATTGCACACACCTTTTGTGCCTGATAAGATGGAATAAGATCAGCACTGTCTGTCTCCCCATTTTGCCAGCGTGGGGATGGAATATATCTGCCCTTTACACTTTAGGTGTAGATTTTGGCCGTTTTGGTTCCTGGCATATATTTCAGTTCACACATTTGGTGTAGCTGGCGACTGCCAAGAGCAACGATGGCATGGCTACAGAAAAGGTTAGGGACTGGGGAGGCTGTGACAGTGACTCCCCACGTTTTGGGATGGCCCAGCACTGAGCACTGGACCCCTGTGGCTGCTTTCCCATCAACAATGCCTCTGCCATGGCTTGAAGTTGATGATGCAGCTCTGGTCACTCCACAATCAAATTGGTTATGTAAGAATAACTGTAGAAAGCTGTTGCATATAGGTAAAGCTTCATAAAATAAGGGCCTTCTTACACTTATAAAATCATGGCTCAGGCCTGCTACTTCAGCTAAGCAGAAAAGGACTATGGGAAAGTGACTCAGCTGAATTGGACGTAGAAAAACAAGTTACATAACCATTACGTGCTCACATCAGGGTTTATGGTGGTTGGTTGAATTCTATTTGTTACACTTAAATGAAATGTACCTGATAACGGGCTAACTGCTTAAAAAGGCCTGGTTTTTGCAATAAAGCAGCTGTCCTTTGCACCTGCCTGGGGACTCTGCATTGCTTTGCTTTGTACAGAAAGTGGCATCTAAGTCTGTTTGGGGAGGTTGGGATGGTCATTAGTCACTGGTCTCAGAGCTTTTCACCATGAGGTTGGTCAAAAAGCCTCACAGAACCAAGTGAGACAGCTGAAAGAGGAAAACTGTGCATTAAACCATGCAAAGGAATTTGTGTGAGAAGCATATCCATCTCCAAAGGAGCAATGCTGTGAGCAGCAATGTACTATGGAACAGCTGCAGGGCCACATTGCTAACAAGCATAGGCAAAAATATGGGAAAAGTAAGGTCTTGATTTCACAAGATTCTATTCTTTTTAAGGAACCCTCATGGGGTCCTGAAGCTTGAGATGAAAATACCTGGACAAACTCCGAGACTGAGTTTGAGGCAAACTCAGCAGGTAAAGATGTGGTAGAAGCACAACTCCTCATACAAAGGGAGGGGCAGCAGGATCTGCCAGGCAGACAGGTACAGGTCACACCCCAGAGGAGTTACAGGAATTTTTAGAAACTTGCCTGCAGAAGAGCAGCAAGAGCACACTGCCATGGATTTTATGAGTTTGGGATGGTGGTGCTATATTTATTCCTTTATTAGCGGGTGAAAAGGATCCCTTAATTCCTATAGCCACTGCTAATAAGGTCCAACAGGGGTATGCTCAGCTATGGAATATCAGGGGTCCTGAGGGACAGGATACTGCTTGCACAAACACTGTCGTAGCTGTGTGGAGCAGTTTGGACAGAAAACACACATCCTGCTGAGCCAGTGTGGTCCCTTGGGACCTGGTGCACAGTGGAAGAAGGTACTAGTTTGCTGCAGCAGATGAGAACAGCTCATGCCCTGACCACAGGGTCTGAATCCTGATGAAGAGGCACCAACGAGAAGTATCAAAAACCAGTTTGTGAAGGCGGCACCTGGTTTGAAACCAGCAGTCACATATGCTACTGGTAACATAAGTGCCTTAACAAATGCCTTGAGGGATATTGGAGCTGGGATCCCAGAGCCAGCTGTAAGAGGGGATAGGCCAGCAAAGCTGAAATTAATCACCTCTTGGGAAACAAGGAAACAAATGTGTAATGATTGCATGCAAGCCGCTGTTCCCTGGTCAAAAATAGATGGAATTGCAACATCTGAAATGTTTCGCCATTGGCAGAAGTTGACATTTGCAGAAAGAAATAATTCTCCACCACTACGCTTCCTGCATCTGCAAAGCACCACAACTCCTGGCAGATGCCAAAGTAGCAGGAGCAGCAGGCTGGCATGTCCCCCCAGGTGGCAGCATTATAGCCTCTCATTGCGAGCAGGTCATTAGCCATGATGCCCCCATGTTCCTCTAACTATGAAGGGGCATCTGGAGGAACTCTGCGTGTGTCAGTTCTGCTGGATTCAGGTGCAGGAGTTACTGCATTACGTGGTGATATTGCTCCTAATGAAGAGACTTCCCGGACCTGTGCCTTGGGGGGAAGTTCCACCCCAACGCTCCAAGCTAAGGTACTCTAATGATAGGAGATGCCACCCCATTTGTCATGAAGGTGTTAATTGCCCCAATTAAGGAATATATCTTGGGCATAGCTGTGCTGGCAGGGTGCGCTGTTGAAACACTGAATGATCACTTTTGTTTCAGGATTCCACAATGGGATTTCCCACTCAATCTATGTCTGCTTTTCGTGGGCTCCCAGAATGTCCTGAACGAGTGTGCTTGAGATTGGTCAAAAAATCAACAGCAAGGATATGAGCAAAAGTCAGATTTAATATTAAACTACAAAGCGTAACAGATTCTTTGGCAAGATTCACTCTACTTACAAAGGGCAACTAAGGCACAACGAGGGGGAAGCAAGCAACAACAAAACCAAACAAAAGCCAGGCAATCAAAACAGAAATGAATTGAAACTACCTAGGGGTATATGAGTGTCTGTGTGTAAAAGTGTAAACAAGGTTGAAAAGGAATGTGGCCCAAAGCTTAACAACACTTAACAGTACTTAAACTTAACTTATACCTTAATTGGTATTTTAAAAATACCTTAATATCTCACTTGGGTACTTTTTCTGGAGAAAAGGCTGCTTGGTGTTCCAAATTTCAGATTTTTTTATCCAGGTAGGAATGCTTTGCTCCTCCCTCTGGATGGAGCATCTCCCAGTGGGTTGATGTAAATTTTACCAGTCATGCAGTGAGACTCAATGGCCCATTAGCAGAAGATATCTCTCTGGAGAGGATGGGTTGTGGAAGAGATAAAGAAAACTGCCCCACCTGTTTTTTTAACAACTGGTCCATTGACAGAGGATTACCCCACCCCCACCCCATTTTTCAGCAGATGGTGGTAGAATACACACTGCTGGTTACATCTTGCACTGAAACCCAAGACAATTGTGAATCTAACATTTTTAACCTCTCACAGTATTCCTTGTGTCTTCCCCTCCACTGTTGTGGGAGAGAGGAGTGTCAAACAGTCTTAACTTGTCCCCACCAAGTTTTTTAAACCATTACACATCAGCAAGACCAGTGTCAGTGAGCACAAGAGGCTCTTTTGCTCTTACCAGAGCAAAAGTTGTGTTATATACAACTTTAGTGCCGTGTTTGGTACCAGCACAGGGAAGGCCAACACACATCTGCTCTCATATCCCACAGCAGCTGGTCCCAAGCAGAACAGTCAGCACATGGCTCAGCACTGTGGGGAAATACAGTCTCCAGCAGCTGGAGGGATTTGCAGTCTCTAATACCAAGTAGATCCTCTGTGCTGTCCATGCCACCCTGGTGCAGGCACCTTCCTTGTCTGGGCAAAAGCCTGGAAAAGAGAGGTGTTCCTGTGCAAAGGGCACAAAGATGGTGAGGGGTTGGAAGGGGATCTGGGATGAGAGGTTTAGGTCACTTGGCCTGTTCAGGCTGAAGGAGACCAAGAGGAGACCTCAACCCAGTCTAAGTTTCCTCATGAGGGGGAGTGGAGGGGCAAGGGGTGACCTTTCGTTTCTGGTGACCAGTGACAGGACATGAGGGAATGGCTGGAGCTGTGTCAGGGCAGATTTAGTTTGGATATCAGGAAAAGGGTCTTCCCCTAGAGAGTGGTCAGGTATTGAACAGGCTCCCCAGGGAATGGTCACAGTCCCAAGGCTGCCAGAGGTCAAGGAACATTTGGACAACGCTATCAGCCACAGGGTGGGATGGCTGTGGTGTCTGTGCAGGGCCAGGATTTAGACTCAATGATCCATGTGGGTTCCTTCCAGCTCAGGGTATTTGGTGATTCTGTGGAGGCTGAGCTCTGGGTGCAGTTGCTATTTCACCTCCACAGCCAGACATATCCAGTCAATAAACCTCTTTCTCATAGCAGCCACTCTTCACAGGATGGACAAAGTGGTGAAAAGATTCTTCAGTGGAAATTTTATCTCTCCATGTCCCAAGAGACCACACTTCCTTGTAGACTGTACTTGCCTACACTGACCTGGTCCAAGGGCTGAAAGAAATTGTTAAAGGCTCCACCAAGTCCAACAGTTCAGTGACAAAAACTTTTTTGGTCTTTGCAGAAGTTTTTATCCCACAACAAAAAAAAAAAAGAGGGATTGTTTCCAGGTGGAGCATTTAAGCATAACAAAAGTGAATCTGGCATGCAGTTTTTGTGGGGAGTGGACCTTCTAACCACAAAGAAGTTGAAATTTCATGGCATGGAAAAGATTGGCAGATGTGGATCAAGTTATCCTGGTGCCCTAGAAAAAGAGTGGTGCTCCTTATGAACTTTCTGCCCACAGAGATTAAAGTTGGCCATGGGTGCCATTAGCAGCAAAATCCCTTTGGCGTCTGGAATATCATCATCCTTCTAGTTTTGCAAGATTTAGAAACCAGAAAGTAATCCAAGGTCTGACTAAGCAAATTTGATGTAAGCCTGTGTTACCAGTGGCTTCATAGGCATCCCCAAACACCTCCTAGAACAAAGACTGAGCAACTTCTCTTTCCCTGGTTGTCTGGGGAGAGCATCTGCACGAGAAATGACACAGAGGCAACGACTCAAATGCAGCATAACTTTAATGAGTCAAGAGAAGGAAATTAGGTCATTTTCAGCAATAGTCATGGTGCAGTGAGCACGAGGGACAGATAAGAGATTGTGCCCCATGGCTGTGGCTGAGAACACTAGAAGTCCATCTGCCTGCCCTACAGAGGGAGCAGGGCCAACAGGTCCTCCTGGGGCTGGATGTGTGGGACTCACAGCCCCGGGGAGCACAAGGCAACAAGGACAAGGGAGGGAAAGGACAGAGGGGCAGAGGGAAGAGGCAGGGATGGGCTTGCTTCCCAAGAGTCCTTCTGCAAGGGCTGCTGGGGTTGCTCAGCCTCTCAGGAATCAACAAGCCGATGCTCCGTTCCCAGTGAAGTACCATCTTGTTGAGTCCTCAGGTTCGTACCCTGGAATCATCGCCAGCAGCTTCAGCAGGGGAAGCACCTCCTGCCACAGAGGCCACTGCCCAAGCCAGAGAGGCCAAAGCCCCCGGAGTTGATGGGCACTCCCTGAGAGCTGAGGATGCTGCCAACAGCAGCCGAGGTGGAGGATCCCACGGCGGTGTTCTGCGGGAAGGAGCTGAGGATGGGCCCGGGCAGGGTCACCAGCACGGGCGAGGGCTGGATGGCCACGTGGGAGTCCTGGCACTGCCTGACACAGGGCTCGTTGCAGCTGTTGGCCAGCGGGGTGGGGCCGCAGGGCTGGCAGGGCCGGCACAGGGTGTAGCAGGACATGTCTTGGGGCTGCAGGTGCACCTGGCAGAGAGAGGAGCAGGGGGTAGAAAAACACAAGGTGTAAGTGAGTAGAAGCCTGTAACAGAACAATAAGGGAGAGAAGACATGAGCTCACACAAAGAGCTGGAAGGATCATAGGGAGGCCAACAGGCTTCACCTTCTCCAAGGCCCAAAAGAGACCTGCAAAACGCAACCAAGCCCCAGGAGATCCCTTCCTAGCCCATACCACAGGAGACACCTAACTGAGCTCCAACCTCTCTCCATGTCACCCCTTTTGCACCCTTCCCTCTCCCATAGAAAGCAACCCCAGAATCAGGTATAAAACAGATTTTTGCCAAAAAATCCCATGGAAGGATAATGATGAGAATGAATAAAAGAAGAATAAGGAGCTTCTGACTTACCTTGTTCCCAAGGAGGTTGTGTGGAAGAGAGGAGTGGATGAGAGAGTGAGGAGATGGAACAGCTTTTATACTGCTCCCGTGCTGCCCCAGGCCCACAGTCATTGCATGAGGACAGTAATTTTCCAACAGACTCATCTCCAAAGCAAAATATCTCACCTAATGCTCCAGGTTGTGTTTTGTTTTCCATCACCATTGCCAGTATATTTCCTCATTTCTGACGTGACCATTATACTGTGTAGGCTCCTTTCAAGTTCTAGGATGACTGATCCAATGATTTCCCAAGATGGATCATGTCACTATCATCAGAAGCTGTACCCTCAAGTGCAGGAGGGGTCTGTGCAGATGTAGGACATGGAATTGGGAAATCTGATGATGTTCCTTTCAAACCCCATTACAGAAAGATTTGACTCTCCCCCTGCCAATGCAAGAGTCTGTCCTGGGTACACCAAGGCTCCCATGTGCCTAATGACGTGACTTATCCTTCTCCTTCAATCCTTTACAGATTTACTTGGAAGAGTCATCCCCTCTCATGGCAGCCTCTGGGGGTCTCATATCACTGCCTTCAGTCACCATGAAGAAAGAAAATGTTATCCTTACTAAGGACCATGATTACAGTTCTGGAGGAGTCAAGTCTCTCCTCACTGCATGAGGGGTGTGTTGGGGCTTGGCACAGCACCTTGTTTGTCCCATTCCCCTCACAGTGCCATGAACTTTGGCTGCATGCCTTAAACCCTGACCAGCAGGAGAGACTTTTCCAAAACATATTGACTGTCCTGTAAGCCCCTGAAGCTGTGGGAGTGCTGGCAAGAAGGTCATGCTGACAGCAGTGGCTATTGTGGATGCCTGAAGCTGTGTACTTGGGTACAGCCCAGTGGTTGCACCAGCTTTCCTGAGTAATGGATGGATCTGCCCTTGCTGGAGGGCAGTTGTGCCCCTGCAAGGGACATGGGTCTACAGACAGCACATCCTCTTTGCTTGGCCTCACACCAAAAGGCTGACACACGGCCAACCCAAAATTAGAGCGTGACTTGCCACTGGTAGGCAGAGTCTCTCCCTGGAAATTTGCCTACAGAAGGCATTCCCTGCCCTCCTGGGACGCATCCCAGCTGCCTCCATGTCTGCAGGGCAGAGAAGTATATCACTCCTTGATGCGTTTTGAGAGCTGGTTTTGTATCCAGGGCTTTTACGAGCACATCCCCTCCCTCAGTGTTCTCAAGTACATGGCACTGCAGGTTTACTAGGGAGTTGGACAAGTTCCTGCTTTCTCAGGGGTGTGGGGTTGCTCTCCAGCCAAGTCTTTCTGGGCATGGGAAACAAGGTATGCTGAAGCACAACTGCCATGAGAATACTCAATGCACGGGACCCCTGATGAGTCCCAACCAGTGGGGAGATGTTTTCTGCAACCCGTTCTGTCCCTCCACAGAGCATTCAGGAGAGCTCCTCAACACAGCACAGTCTCTTTGGCCAGGAGGATGAGGCTTGTGCATTCCCTCCAACCTCCAAGTCCCTCTCCAAGCCACATCTTCTCCCACAAGAGAAAAGAGAGCTGAGGGCTCTAAGACTGTAGCGTAGTTCAGTCTCCAGCCCATACTGCTGGAAGAGGTTTTCCATTTCCAGGTGCAGATCTTGCCATTTGTCATTCTTGAATGCTAGAGGGCTCCTGTGGCCCAGTTCTCCAGATAGTCAGTAATCACTTTATAGAAGCCATGACCCAGAATGCATTAGCAGGCTTTCACTGGTTGACTCTTGTCAGGCTGTCTCTTTTTTTGACCCACTCACTGCTGGGAAGGCTTCCCCACCTTCTGAGAAATCTTTTGGGATGCAGCAGCCTAGGAGATCTTGTAGGTGAAGGCTGAGCAAGGCATCATCTCCTCTATCTCCACACTTCTCATCTCCACACTATCTCACACTCTCCATCATCTGAAAGACACCCCCTTCCTAAGCAGCCCAGGATACTGTCAGATGCCAAATCCTCAAGGGCCCAGGGCTGTCTCATGTTGCCCTCCAGAACCCCTGTCCTCTGCTGGAAAGCTCTTTGGCAGCCAATCAGCTCCAGTCTGTAGAGGGGCAGGAGATTTTTCTTCCCCCAGTGCAGGACCTTGGATAAAGGAGTCAAGCAGGGCTGGCCCCAGTCTAGGCCCTGCAGTGCACCAGGTTTGAGTGTCTGCCAGCTGGACTTTGTGCCCCTCATCCCAGCCCTTGGAGACCAACAACTTTCACAGATTTCAGTCCTCTCTACTACCCTCTTCCCCAGCCTGTATTTTGTCAGTTTGTCTCTAAGGATTGTTACAGGCAACAGCATCAAAGGCCTAAGTTAAATGAGATGAACATTTGCCAAACTTCCCTTACCCACCAGAGCTAAGCACAAAATGAGACAATGTCATGACATTTGTCAAACCTCCAGAAATCCATGCTGACCCCTCACAGGCAATTTCTCTTATCCTGAGAAATTCCTTCCAGGTTGATCTGCTCCATTATTTTTTTAGGGATTGAGGTGAGGCTTACTGACATGGCTCCTTCTTCATGGCCTTCTTGAAGACAAGAGGTCCACTGGCTTTCTTGCAATCCTAAGATGTATTCTGTGAGTGCTGTCTTTCAAAGGGAGTTGAGAGCGACCAGACTCCAACCATCCCTTGATGCACAACACCAGGTCGCACACGCTCGTCTCAGTCCATCTGTTGATATGTTCTCACACCTGATCCTGATTAGTGCAGGTGAGCCTGTCCTGCTGATGACTTCCTAAGGAGTTCAATTTCTTGACAGCAATTCCTGCTACTAAAATCCAAGGCCAAGAATCCCTTCAGTACCTCCACTTTTCCTGTAACCCTCATCTTCAGTGAAGCTACTCCAGTCTGCCTTTGGACTTCTCATCTAGCTGGAAGAATTTCTTGTGCCCATCACGTATTTTGCCCAGTGGTTCAAACCCAGGCAAGCTTTTTGTGTCCCTAGTCCTGCATACTTAGACAAACTGGCAAACATTCTTCCCCGAGAAAAGCTCAATAACAGGAAGAGAGATGAAACTTCTTGCTACAAGGGGAGCTGTATACAATTGCAAGTCACTGCTCCAAGCCAACAAGCCCTGCATTCATGGGACCCCATCACACTTCCAACACACCTTCTGCCTTCACTGACACAGCATCACCCGGGATATCCTTGGGTGCCTCATCTCAGCACATGAAAGCAGAGCAGGAATGTTGAAGATGAGGAAATGAAATGGCAGCACAGGTTGACAGAAACCAAAACACCACCTGCGCCACTAGGTAGAACATTTTGGTTTTGGGGTGAGTCTGTTGGAAAATTACTGTTGTCATGCAATGTCCGTGGGCCTGAGGCAGTGCAAGAGCAGTATAAAAGCAGGTCCTTCTCCTCACTCTGCCATCCACTCTTCTCGCCTCCATCTCCTTCAGTACAAGGTGAGTCTGAAGCTTTTCCTTCTCTTTCTCTTCAAATTGCTCCAATGCACCTCAGCTCATACCTGTCGCAGTCTTACTTGGGGTCTTGGAACTGCTATCACGGGAGAGGGAAGGGGAGGAAATTCTGTCATCACCAGGTGTTGAAAGTGTTGGTTAAGTGTCTCATGACCGATGGACTAGGAAGGAACCTCTTCGGGCTTGGTTGTTGTCCAGAGGGTTCATTTGGGCAGAAAGGAAGGTGATACCTGTGGATCTCACTGCAAAATCCCCAGCTCTTTTCTCCAACTTGTGACTTATCTCAGTTTTAGTGGGGTGAAAAACTGCTCTTCATCCACAGTTTCTGTTCTGCTTCTCCCTTCCCTGTCTCTCAGGTGCACCTGCAGCCCCAAGACATGTCCTGCTACACCCCGTGCCGGCCCTGCCAGCCCTGCGGCCCCACCCCGCTGGCCAACAGCTGCAACGAGCCCTGTGTCAGGCAGTGCCAGGACTCCCACGTGGCCATCCAGCCCTCGCCCGTGCTGGTGACCCTGCCCGGGCCCATCCTCAGCTCCTTCCCACAGAACACCGCCGTGGGATCCTCCACCTCGGCTGCTGTTGGCAGCATCCTCAGCTCTCAGGGAGTGCCCATCAGCTCCGGGGGCTTTGGCCTCTCTGGCTTGGGCAGTGGCCTCTGTGGCTGGAGGTGCTTCCCCTGCTGAAGCTGCTGGCGATGATTCCAGGGTATGAACCTGAGGACTCAACAAGATGGTACTTCACTGGGAACGGAGCATCGGCTTGTTGATTCCTGAGAGGCTGAGCAACCCCAGCAGCCCTTGCAGAAGGACTCTTGGGAAGCAAGCCCATCCCTGCCTCTTCCCTCTGCCCCTCTGTCCTTTCCCTCCCTTGTCCTTGTTGCCCTGTGCTCCCCGGGGCTGTGAGTCCCACACATCCAGCCCCAGGAGGACCTGTTGGCCCTGCTCCCTCTGTAGGGCAGACAGACGGACATTTCCTGAGATCTCCACCACCAGTTATTTGGTGCAGACTCCTATCTGTGTCTGGTGCTCCTTTGACTCAGATTTACCTAGTTTTCATCTTTTGACTCATTAAAATTCTGCTGCATTTGAGCCCTTGCCTTTTTGTCATCATTTCCCCTGTATATGCCCTCACAAAATGACCAGGGGGGTTATTGGCTATGCTTGTACAGGGACCCTTATCACAGGATTGCTTTGACTATGCTTAGAGGGTGATCCTCTGTTTTTCAAACTTCTCTACCTACACGGGACTGGATGGAATGATTCAACACAGTTCAATGACTAGAGCTCCATCAGAGATGCTGTCAAATGAGAAAGGGAGTGTTTAATTTGTCTGTCAGTGCCCCAGAAAGGCCGAGACTCTTGTGCCCAACCACCCTGTCAGTGTCCAGTTAGGGGGACCCTGCACTGAGCTGTCCTGCTGGACCAGAGGGCAGCTTGGCTGACTCAGGGAAACACCATCAGCCTCAGGGAGACCCCTTAGCAGGTCTTCCCACTTTTTGACCCCTTAGTGGGTCTTCCATTGTATTCGAGTGTGTTCCCTGCTGCTAGAGACTGCAAGCACCAGTGAAGGACCAACACTGACAGTTTATGGAATAATATTCTTCATAATATAAAATTGTGACAGGTTACGGTTCAAGGATTGCCAGTGATAGTATCTGACTGCAAAAATGTATTCAAAGAAATATGAAGACAAGCTCTAATCCCTGATAAAAGTAATCAGTGCTCAAAGAGTATGGTTCTTATCCAATAAGCATCCCAGGTTCAGCCTGTCGACTATCCCAGCAGTTATGATGGAGTCTGGGCTCATGTTCCACTGCTGTTAACCAGCACCCCCAGGTCCTTTCCCCCAGGCAGCTTTCCAGCCATTCTGCCCCAAAACTGTAGTGATGCAGGGGACTGCTGTGACCCAAGGGCTGGACCCAGCATTTCTTCTTGTTGAACCTTGTACAGCTGGCCTCGGTCCATTGATGCAGCCTGTCCAGATCCCTTTCTACCCTCTAGAAGATCAACAGTAGCATCCAGCTTGGAGTCATCTGCAAGCTTACTGAGGGTACACTTGATCCCCTGGCCCTGGTCATCCATGAAAATTCTAATCAAAACTGGACCAAATACTGAGCCCAGAGCAGCACCACTAGTGACTGGCCATCAGCTGGACAAGAAAACTGACAGACTTCTTTCAGCTGTCATACACATTCACGTACACCAATTTCCAACACCTCGGAGACAGGCGTTCACCATCCCACTTCATCCTCCCACTGCTCAGGCAGGAAGAACCAGAGAGGGCCATCCAGTGCAATCCTGGAACCCCTTTGGAACCCCCTTTCCCAGTGACCTTAGTGGGAGAGGACAGGCTCCACGGGTCACCCTTCCATCGTCCCTCCCAGCTGAGGGGCTGGCCTGTGAGGACAGGGAGAGAGATTTTCTCTAACCTTTCAGAGCCAGGAAGATGCTCTCCCATCATAGTCTATCCTCTTTGCTGAAGGACTGGATTCCTGATCAGACCCTTTCTCCCCTTCACTCAATCCACCAGTGAGATGGTCCCATTCACCTCCTTGTTCATGACTTTTTTCCACTACTGGGACAATTACCATAGGTGTTGTTTGGGTCCCTATCTCAGCCCTGGTGTTCTCATGTGTGATTTGGTTGTCTGCCTCAACTGCTGTGTTCTTAAATGTAGGTCAGATGCATGACTCACTCGTGACATTCTCAGAAGTGATTTGGGCCCCTGTCAGGACCCCTGTCCTCTGACAGTACTGGTCAAGCTCCAGAGTTGTGTTTAAAGCTGCCACCAGCCACCTCAGGACAAGTTTCACTGTTGCTACACCAAAAAATTCTCTCTTCTTACACCACCCTGACACCAGATACCTCAAACACCACATGAAGTCAATAGAGTTAATTAGTATTTTTGAACACCTGACACTAAGATGAAAAAGGATTTTGTGAGCCTGCACAACAAAACAACCTGCATCACTCATGGATGAGAATGGAAAGGTCTATTTGCTCATTCCCTGCACAAGAAGTTCCTCCAGCACAGTCTCAACATTCCCAGCCCATCAAAATGTTCTATCACTCCCTCTCCTCAGAGAGTACAGTAGGAGAAGATAAAATTAAAGTACTGTGTGTTGAGATAAAGGCAGTTTAATGAAGAAAAGTAAGGAAAGACTGCAAAAACACTACAAAAAAAAAGTTTTATTATAATCGTCCATCAACTGGCTATATCCAGCCTCTCCTGGGAAGCAGGGACACAGTACAATTAGCAGTTTCTTCTTTGACAAACAATCTGTTAATAAATGCTCCCGTGCACCCTCCTCCTTTCTCTCAGCATTTTTTGCTGACCGTAATGCCACATGGTATTGAATATCCCTTTGGCCAGCATGGGTCAGGCAGACTGGCTGTGTCCTCTCACAACTTCCTGACCACATCCACCTTTATGGCCTTTTGCAGAGGAGGGTGGAGAGACAGGGTTGATGATGGGCAAGCACTGCCCAGAAAAAAACAAAATATTTCTGTATTATCAGCACCATTCTAGTTCCAATTGCAAAGACCCAGTAGAATGGTTAATTTGGTGAAATTAAAATCCATCTTGTGTAGACCCTATACAATGCTGTTATCCATCACTGAATATTCATCCCAAGCAAACCCGCACAAAAACAGTCCTTAAAAACATCTTTTCCCATGGGCACATTGAGAAAGAACCTGCAGAAGAAAGAATGACACAGACACATAGGCTGGGATGCAACAGAAATTTAATGAGTCAAAACACAAATGAGGGTTTGCTCCGTCTGGAGGTCCCAG
Organism: Tichodroma muraria; assembly: GCA_013390105.1. NCBI lineage: Eukaryota > Metazoa > Chordata > Aves > Passeriformes > Sittidae > Tichodroma > Tichodroma muraria. The sequence continues at coordinate 14,269 of WAAG01047144.1, forward strand.
TGCAGAAAGCATGAGGGACAGAAGGGAATCTGTGCCCCAGCAGGTGTCCATCTGCCTGATCCAGAGAGGGAGCAGGGCCAGCAGGTCCTCCCCAGGATGGCTGTGTGGGGCTCACAGCCCCGGGGAGCACAGGGAGCAAGGACACAGGAGGGAAAGGAGAGAGGGGCAGAGGGCAGAGGCAGGGATGGGCTGTGCTTCCCAAGAGCCCAGGCTGGCCCCGTCCTTCTGCAAGGGCTGCTGGGGTTGCTCAGCCCCTCGGGAAGCAACAAGCCGATGCTGCGTGCCCAGGGCGGTTCCATCCTGTGAGTCCCTGGGTTCCTTCCCCAGGGCCATGGCCAGCAGCTTCAGCAGGGGAAGCACCTCGAGCCACAGAGGCCACTGCCCAAGCCAGAGAGGCCAAAGCCCCCGGAGCTGATGGGCACTCCCTGAGAGCTGAGGATGCTGCCAACAGCAGCCGAGGTGGAGGATCCCACGGCGGTGTTCTGTGGGAAGGAGCTGAGGATGGGCCCGGGCAGGGTCACCAGCACGGGCGAGGGTTCAATGATGACAGTGGAGTCCTGGCACTGCCTGACACAGGGCTCGTTGCAGCTGTTGGCCAGCGGGGTGGGGCCACAGGGCTGGCAGGGCCGGCACGGGGTGTAGCAGGACATGTCTTGAGGCTGCAGGTGCACCTGGCAGAGAGAGCAGAGAGGAGCAGACTGTGAGGGGTGTTTGAAGAGTGGCCTCACAACACCATGACTCAAGCCAAGACGGAGACAAAAGCTGGAGATGCAGGGATGCCCACAGGTTTTTCCTCACATTTAGCCCACAAGTTCCCTGCCAAGAGCTACCAGTCTCAGGAGGTTCCTGCCTAGACCATCACTCACTTCAGCAAAGCCCCAGCCTCCCTCCATATGACCCTCTCACATTTCACCTCTCACAGAGAGCAGTCCCATGATGCAACATAGAACCAAGTGACAGGTATGCATTGGAAAATAGGAGGAGGAAGAGGAAGATGAAGAGGAAAGAGAGGAGAAAAGTGACCCGACTCACCTTGATCCCAAGTAGATAGAGACAAGAAGAGTGGATGAGAGAGTGAGGACAAGCTCTCTCTTATATTGCCCCTGCACTGCCCCACGCCCTCAGTCACTGCACAAGGGCAGTAATTTTCCTACAGACTCACCTCCAAAGCAAAATATCCTCCCTAACGCCACAGGTTGTGCTTTTATTTCCATCAACACTGCCATTTCTTTTCCTCATTCCTGATGTGACATTAGGCGTCCAAGGATCCTTTCAAGTATGGAGATGAAAGACCAAAGGATTTCCCAAGCAGGGATACATTAGCAGAGACAGAAGTTGTGCTGGAGGCGTCTCTGGAAGGAAGGGATCATGGGATCAGGGAAAAATGGTAATGCTGATTTCCACCCACTTTTGCAGAAAATAAGGTCCTGCTGAGGGCAAGGTGTGTAGTGGTTGCTTGGAGCTCTGTGCTTGGCAACAACCCAGTATTGGAGATGTTTTCTCTGTGCATGGATGGAGCTGCTCTTGCTGGAGGCGAACTCATCCTGGCGTGGAACAAAGCCTGCAGACATCACACACTCCTGGCTTGGCCTCACACCAGAAGGCTGACACATGGCCAATCCAAAATTAGAGCTTGACTTGCCACAGGTAGAGAGAGTCCCTCCCTGGAAATTTGCCTACTGAAGGCATTCCCTTGCCCTCTGGGATGCATCCCAGCTGCCCCCATGTCTGCAGGGCAGGGAAGTGCAGCACTCCTTGATGTAGCCTGGTTTTGTACCCAGGGCCCTCTTGAGCACACCCCCTATGCTCAGAATCTCCTCTTGGTTTCCTGTGTTTTTCCTGGACCTCAATCCTTGACCACAGGATGCCTAAGCTGCTGCCAGCTTTTCTGACCTCTTTTATTCTTCACAGGTGCCTCCATGCTATCCAACCTGCCAGATGCCTAACTGTGTGTAAGATTTTTGATGTCTGGGGGGTGTACATTGCTACTCATTGCCTCCCTGACACCAGTTCATCCTCTCCACTTTCTTTGGTGTGACAGCAAGGCTGCCTGCTCTTGATTCCAGTGTTCACAAAACAGTTCTTCCTTCTCACCATTTTTTCCCCATGACAGACTCCATGAGACTGGAAGGAACCTCTGGAGATCACCCAGTCCAACCGCCCCTCTGCACAGCATGATCAGCTCTTGGAGGATGCTCAGGGCCAAGTCCTGACTTTCTACAAGTGTGAACAATCCTCAACCTGCCTGTGTCAACCACGGGCAAGCTCTTTATCACCCTCACACTAAATATCTTTTCTTATGTTTCCCTGGAATTTCCTGTATTTCCAGTGTGCCTATTTCCTCTTGTCCCTTCTCTGGAGAAGACTCAGCAGAGCCTGGCTCTGTGTTCTGGACTCCTCCCACAGCTCCTTTAGCCATTGCTGAGCAGTGTGCCCAGATGCCCCCTCTTCTCTGGGGGGGACAACCCCACCTCAAGCAGCCCCCCTGGGCTCCTGGTAGTCCCGGGTAGGCCCTGAGGCTCTTTGCTGGACCTGCACCAGTCTGACTGTGCCTCTTATACTGGGCAACTGCTCTTTGTGGCACTGGTTTCTCAGCACTGAGGAGCAGAGAGGGGTCACGTTCCAAAGTTGGAGAGCAAACCCCTTCCTCATGGAGCCTTGGATGCTGTCAGGTGCCAGCTCCACAAAGGCCCAGGGCTGTGTCGTGATGCCCTGCAGGATGCCATTTCTGTACTTCAAAGCTCTTTGCCTGTCCCACAGCCCCAGCTTGTGAGCGGCAGGAGTTTCTCCCTCCAGCCTTGCAGGACTTTGCCCAAAGGGTTCCAAGAGTGCTGGCCCAAGTCTGGGCGCAGTGACGCACCAAGAGTGAGTCTCTGCCAGCTGCCCACTTATCACAACCCTTGGAGATCTGCAGCCAACTGGATTTCAGTCATGGCCTTCTAGAAGTCAGGATGCCCATTGTCTTTCTGCCCTCAGCTGCATTCCCTGCCTGCTGGCACATCCCAAAAGGGAGCTCAGAGGTGCTTTCTTTGACATCAGCACTCATGTGCCCATCACCAGGTCACATACTTACACTGGTCCAGTCTGGTTAAATGTTCCCACAGCTGATCCTCGTCTTCTGCTGTGGGGAGGTTTTCCCTGCCCCTATTTCTGAGGAATATCAGGAAGGTGATCCTGTGACAGGAAATGTTGCCAGTGAAGACCAAGGCCCAGAAGCCTTGGAGATCCTTCCCTTTTCCTATAACCCCTGCCCCCAGTGAAGCTGTCCCAGTCAGCCTTGCCTCAAACCTCCCTTTGGCTGTTGCCCTCTGTGAAAGATCTTCTTGTTTCCCACCATAAGCTTTCCTGATTCAGCTCCAGGTGGGCTTTGGCTTTCCAACCCCAACCCCAGAATACTCAGACAGCCTGGCAAACAATCTGCATCAGCAAAGGGCATCAAGAGGCAGGGAGAGGAAAGCATTTCCCTGGACAAGCAGTGTCCGGTGGGTGCTGGAGTGAGGTGAGGGAGGAGAGAGCAGCAGGCAGGACATGCTGCAAGGAGAGGAGCCTTTGGGTGCTCTGCTGCCCTGTGCGGGGCAGGGCAGAGCTGGGGCTGTCCCTGCAGAGGCAGCTGCCAGCAATGGCAGGGAACTGCCCCGAGCCAACATCCCCTGCCTGCCGGGACCCTCCAGCACGGGGGCACATCCTGCGCCTGCACGGACACGCTCTGGTCCCAGGTATCCTCAGGCCTTGCATGGCACACGTGAAAGGAGCTGCAGCACAGACCAAGCATGTCAGAAATGAGGAAGTGAAATGGCAGCGTTGATGGAAATCAAACCACAATGTGTGGTGTTAGGGAGGATATTTTGCTTTGGAGCTGAATGTGTTGGAAAATTACCGTCCTTGTGCAGTGCCTGTGGGCCTGGGGCGGGGCAGGAGCTGTATAAAAGGGGGACCTTCTCCTCACTCTCTCATTCCCTCCTCTCACCTCCATCTCCTTGGCATCAAGGTGAGTCTGAAGCCCTTCCTTCTATTCTTCCTCTGAGTTTTCTCAGCTTATCCACCCTTGTGGTCCCATGTGGGTTCTTGAGAACAGCTTGTTATGGGAGAGGGAAGGGGCAAAAGCTGTGCAAGAAAAGAGGTCGGGTCTTGGCTGAAGTGTCTCCTGAGCTGTGGAGGAGCCACCGGGTTTGGTCACTCTTAGGGGGACTCCTCAGGGATGAGTAGGAAGTGAGGCTGGTGGGCGTCTCTAAACAGCGTTGTACAATTTTGCACTTCTGGCTTTTCTCCATCGTGATGGACCAACAGACTCCCTTCACTCAGCCCTGTGCTCTGCTCCTCTCTGCTCTCTGCCAGGTGCACCTGCAGCCTCAAGACATGTCCTGCTACACCCCGTGCCGGCCCTGCCAGCCCTGCGGCCCCACCCCGCTGGCCAACAGCTGCAACGAGCCCTGTGTCAGGCAGTGCCAGGACTCCCACGTGGCCATTGAGCCGCCTGCTGTGCTGGTGACCCTGCCCGGGCCCATCCTCAGCTCCTTCCCGCAGAACACCGCCGTGGGATCCTCCACCTCGGCTGCTGTTGGCAGCATCCTCAGCTCTCAGGGAGTGCCCATCAGCTCCGGGGGCTTTGGCCTCTCTGGCTTGGGCAGTGGCCTCTGTGGCTCGAGGTGCTTCCCCTGCTGAAGCTGCTGGCCATGGCCCTGGGGAAGGAACCCAGCAACTCACAGGATGGTACAAGCCCAGGGATGGAGAATCGGTGCTCCATCTACCACCTAGAGTGACTGCTTTCTCATCTTTTGACTCATTAAAGCTCCTCTGCATTCCAGTCCATGCCTCTGTGTCATCCTTTCCCCCGCACATGCTCGCCCAACATGTCCAGCGAGAGAGGAGTTGCTGTGTGGTTCCAGGAGGGCATTGTTGGAAATGGTATTGCCATAGTTGTCAACATCACATTCTTTATGTTAACACAGCATTGATTACTCATATTAAGTGTCACCTTTCTAAATTACTCTGCCTCTCTCTATCTGCAAGGATTACCTAATACCATTCAGCAACCATTCAGATACTCCAAGAGCACTTTTAGTTCTCTCATCAAAGACTTCTCTTCCCTGTTGTCAGCAAGCCTGTGTCCTCAGCCTCTCATCCACAAGTAAATGTCCCACCTCACTCACCATCCTAGTCAATCTTCATGTATTTCACTTCCCTTGCTGGAGATCTTTTTCTGTTACAGTCCAGTAGGCAGCACAGCATGCTTGATGCCATCTGGGGAGTGCTGAGCAGAGTGGGGTCTTTGCTTCCATGGATATCCTGTTGACAGTCGTGATCTGATCGCCCAGGATGCCGATGACAATCCTTGGTGTCCAGGAACACTCCTGGCAGTTCCTCCTGTTTTGATGGTGTTACCACAAAAGCACCTCATCTGGGCCCTACTTTTCAGAGACTGAAGGGTGTGACAGGGTTGGCTACTATAAAGCCAACTTCAAATCTGGACTCTCTGAGGACATATGTCACTGTGCCCACCTGCATCGTGAGCAGTTCAGCCACTCCCCTCCC
>WAAG01047145.1:7206-22054 GCA_013390105.1 Tichodroma muraria
GAGGCAGGCCAGGCGTGAACGGGACCTTTTCTTCCCCATCCCAAACCAGGCTCCGCCTCGGGCGAACCCTGTGCAAGTGACGCTGCTAACCCGCCCCACGCCCCGTTCTTGGGACCGAATTAATCGCCAAAAACGCCACACAAAGGCATCTGCTAATCTACGTGATTTTATGTCTCCATGGAATACATAAAGTTAACGATAACCCGAGCAGTTTTCAAGAAGGTTACAAGTACAATCGCATAAAAGTCTCAGGGCTGAAGTAGTTTAAAAATTGCTTTCAGTTCTTTTATCAAACAGGCGTAGTAATAAGGGAGCTATTTTACAGAGAATAAGCAGCAACGTACAGTCTTAGTCTCAAGAAAGAAACGTAATACAAAGTCAAAATAAACCTCAGCTATCGACAGCCACCACTAGTCTTCACGTTTCACTTTGTCCATAAGATATGGAAATCAAAACCTATCAGACTGACTGCTTCCACTGAAGGGAACTGGGATGAATTTTCCATTAACAGAAGTCAGTAGTAGAACAACTTTCTCCAAAGAAAGAACACCACCAGCCACTCATATTGCATTCTAGGATGTAGTGATACTAAGGTTACACTGGAAGGACAAGTTCTCCAGAATTTTAAAATAAAAAAGATTCTTAATACAATTCCAAAAGTATAGTTCATTGTATCCATTGTGCTTTTGAAGCATTTATGTTGCGGGGATCTTTGGCAACCCAAATTCATCCACCAATACGCCATCCTGTGGGAAAGAAAAGGAAGCGACAGGTTAACAACTCTCCAGCAAACCAGAACATTTCACAGAAGCTTCCGTACTACTTTTGTAAAGTGTCTGTATCTGCAATTGCCAGTGTGTGACAGCTGTAATCAAAACAAGAGCATCAGTGTTCGTCCTCACTATGAAGCTCTATTAAAGCCCCATAAGTAAACACACAGAAGCTTTTCTTATGTTTCTTAGTCTAGAGCTGTAATGGTACACTTAAATTCTACTGGCAGTCTGACAGTGTTTGATAGGAGTGACAAAATGATTTTAAACACAGTCATTTTAAACACAGTTAAGAGCATTCAGTACACTGTACACTGTATTCTCAAATTCTCTGTATTTAGCATCCATACATATAATACATAAATAGCATACATAACATTAAGCACACTTTTTTGTTCAAAATATTAAGGATCACAAATATCAAGCAACCAACACAAACGTGATTAACCCAAAAAAAACAAAACCGTATTTTTTCTTTTAAAGAGCAAAAGACTCACTTTGTTTTTTGTGTCCGAAGGAGTGACCTCTGGGATCGCTGGAGCGGATGCGGCTTCATCTAAGTAGGAATTGTCTTCATCAGCTAAAAGCTCATCACCTAACGCATCCAGTTCTGAAATTGAATTATGCTGGTTGAAATATTATGCAAGAAGTTCTTTTTGCAAAAGAAAAGCTGCTCTTAGAGAGACTCAGGATTCATACTGAATGCTTACATTCAGACTCAATTAGTGTCAGTCATCAGTCAGAAATACACAAACACACTGGAGAGAACCTTCTTCCCTGCCTTGTAGCATTCCATTGCTATCTCATGTTTGTCTATGCACTTGTTACTTCTCTTAAAAGAAATGCAGCTTTAACGTTTAAAAAAAAACTATCAAAGCTTTTTTAAGCACATTTAAAGCATTTGACCAACAAAATACAAAAATCACTGTATGACATTATGATGATTTTCATATTCAGTAATATAAAAAAATCATCTTCCCCCTTCCTAACCTGCTTCCAAATCATCTTCATCAATCTCTGGTGTTCCATAGCTACGACTCAGTGCCTCCTGGACTTCATTGGCTTCTTCCATCATATCTTCCAATTGATCTTGTATGTCCTGGAGCAAGAATCATTTTCAATTGGTCCATATTTACTCAAATTCAGTTTAATAATTCCAACATACAAAGCACCCAATTCTTTTAATACATAAATCATTCTTTTGCAGCAGTATTAATACAAGTCAAGACACACACATTCAGGACAGGAGTACTTGAAAAGCAGAAAAGGTATGAAACTTAGACAAATCAACCATATGGAAAATAAGCACTAACCTGAGTTGTGCCACAGCAGAATGCAGAAGATACATTAGAGTATTTACTGGCACTGTACTTGAGTACAGGTAAAGAAACTATATTTGCCTAAATGTTTACAATGCAGGCCATTTATAAAAGACAGAGTAGAAAAGAGAATTTGGAATTCGGCATTGGGTAAGAGCTTAAGTGCAGCACACTTGAAATTATATTTAGAGATCTTATGGGAGATTTTTTATTAATTTTCTGAAGTCAGGGCCAGCCCTTGCAGATGTTTGGTTAGTGGGTTTTTTTGTTGTTGTTTTGGTTTTGTTGTTGTTGCTGGTTGGTTGGGATTTTTTGGTTTAGGATTTGTTCTCTTTTTGCTGTTGGTTTCTTTTACTGGGTTTTTCTTGTTTTGTTTTTGGTTTAGGCTCTGTTCTTTTTCATCAGGTACTACCTTGAACTAGCAGGGTAAAGGACTAATCTGCATGTTACTAGTATATGGAAACAAAAGGACAAAAAAAGCCATAGCAGGAAGTATCCACTAACATTTATGCTGAAGTGCAAGGAAAAGAGAGGAGAGATTAAAGATCAGCTCAGCAAGGAAACAATCACTACAATAAGGCAAACCACTGATTGTGCAGTACCAGAAAAGTCAGGAAGGAATTATGATAGCGGTCCCATAAAAAAGGCAGACAAACTCATGTGAACAAAAATAGTTATCTTGCCTTCTGGTTCATAGTTCAGTCACCATTATTTCAGTACATTACTTTTGTTCTTTAATTATTTAAACTATAAAAGCTCACCTCAATTTGATCAATCTTGACTTGCTTGTAAGCTTTCTTCATTTCTTTCACCCCCAGTTTCATTGCATCCACCTAGAAGAGTCAAACATCATGCTTGTGTCTGATGTAGCGCAGATTAAACAGATTAAACAACTGTGAGATAAACAAACTGGTACCGTTGTCTTTGTATCCTTCAGTGCCTGAATAGTGTAATTAGCTTGTTCCATATTAAAAGACTGCTGTGATAGATTATCCCTCTGTTGTTCATACCTGTTTAAAAAAAAAGGCAAATAATGGCTTTAAAACACTAAGCTATTTATTACCACAAACACTCCTAATTTTTTAAGAGTTGAAAAAACAGCAGCAGTAGTCTACAGATAGGAACAGATTTGTTGGGATTTCTTCTCACTTATTATACACAACTGCAGAATAAACAGCTTCATAAAAATCTGGCCATTATGCACTTCTGTGTACTTGAAGCCGATAAAGCTATTCCTGAACTAACCTTTGTTTTAACTGACAGCAACACCATATTTGCCTAGACTGACAAAGTAGGTGAGGATACAGCAAAAGTTTAATCACCATAAGGTAGACATGCATGCCATGCTGACTAAGGCTGTAAAGAGAATGGAAGAGTTGGCAGATTATCCAAACCACAGTGGCTTCACACTGGAGATTTTCAGGGCAGGGAGGAGGAAGAGGATAGGGTACCAAAAGGAAACATTTAAGACTAAGCACAGAGAAAAGAGAGACTTCAAAAATTAATAAATCATCTTTCTCAAAGCTAAACTTTTATCAGATCACGAATGTAAACTATGTCAAGTTAAGCAAAAGAATGAAAGCATAAAAATGAACCATGAGTACTCCTAACAGGCAAAGCAGGAGGTCTGCAAGACAAGGAGGATCCACACGCAAAATCTTCTGGACAGCTAATGACTGCATCTATTACTCTTCCATGAGATCAGAAAGAAATGACTGAGGGATATGACAACAGCCTATTATGAGGGGCCCAGTAATCCCACCAAGGAAGATTAGCAGGCAGCATAGTCAAAAAACAGGGGAAAAAAACCTAACGCCAGAATCAAGTAGTCCTCCTCACAACATCTAAATAAAGTACCACACTCCTTGCCATATAATATTTTGGATTGTAAGAGTTTACTAATACTTGACAAATAATTGAGTGAGTCCATAAAGGTACAATTCATCTGAGGAATGTGAAATACAAACGATGGGAGCTTTGGCTCAGACAGCTTCTAAGATTTGCAGTTCACGGACTATGAGATATTCCAGTGAAACATTCCTGAACACTTGCCATGTTTTGATATTCTTTCCTTTGGATCTGTTGCTGGACACTTTCAAGATGGTGCACTAGACAAGACCAGACCACAGGATCATCTATCCTGTCCATTTGGGGGTTTCTGCATAGACATAATTACCTGCACTACATCAGCTCAAGTGTCCACAAAGAACAGGTAAATTTCCAGTAAACCAAAGCGAGGTCATCAAATACACAATTTACTGTAATCAATAATATAAAATGAGGCAATCTCTCAGAAAGTTTAGGAGCCAAACATATTTGTAATAATGAACAGATTCAGGTCATCTTGTACTAATCCAGATTTAGATACTGACATATAAATCATAAATATGCTGGTCCAAAATATGTAAGGAGATACTTCTGAAAGGCTTCTTCAGCATTTTTCTTTAAAGAATGCTCAGGAGAGTACTGGAAAGAGAAATGGAAGTGTGCCACCACCCCCTAAAGAAAACAACCTTTCATTAACCACAAACTGAGAAAGATTTTAACTTACATTCGTTTCTGCTTTAACACTCTCAATGCTTTCTGCTTTACTGTATTCTGAAAGACACGAGAACGTTACATTAGATAAAATATCTGACTTTACATTTGATAATGCATTGGATTTAAGTTTTCCAAAAGATTCCTCAGTTACTAGTGCCAAGAGTTTAACAATAGTTACATTCAGCATTTGGCCTGCATTAATGATTAACAAAACAGGAGACTACACAAAGCTTCTCGTAGAAAATACTTTCAGTTTCTAGGTTCTGATTTATGTTTTTAGTAAGGAGAATAAAATGTCAAACTTAGCCCATCAGAACTATCTTTCATTAACACCTTTTAAGGGTCAGCAAAAAATAATAGTGCAACAGGTACTTGAACAATACTGTTTATATCATATATGTTTATTTTCAGATAAATTTTATACTGTAAGTTCATCCCATTAAAAAATGGGTTGCCCTGCTCCCTTTAGGCATAGTGTGGAGCTTTTTATTTTGGATGACAAACAAAACAGCCTCTCTGCCAGACTTAATTCAGGTAATGAGGAAAAAAGGAAACAAGTTAGTTCTCACGGAGGAATTACATTACACTCTGGAACAAATACAAACCAATGAAAACACTGTTCAAAGATATATGTCTAATAAAAATAATCCTCCAGGATCTTATCTCTCATCTATAGGGCAAGATGCAGTTTTAAGAACCTGATGAACTGGCTAAATCACATGACAAGAAGTGTGAGTCACATCCTCTCATGCTTAAATTCCACAGAAGATTCTTACCTTTGCAGGTCCCTCTCTCATTTTCTTCATTTGATCCTTATACTTCACTAGTTCTGCATCAAGCCTAGCAATTTTCTTGTCAATTGACTCAGCTCTGCTATCCACCTTTAATATATGAGGGGGAAAACAAAGAAAACAACATTCATTAAGGTTTTATTCGGGTATGCGACAATAAAAAGAACAGCTTCCGTTTTGTTGTGTTTCTGACTGAATTGTTTCTTCACTCAGTGGTTCTATAAACCAGAAAGAGGTTCTATAAAAATTTAGATTTTGTGGGAATCCAGAACCAGAATGAAGTGAAACAACTTCTACAAGGAGCACAAGAAACAACACTCTGAGACTGCAGGAAGCTCTGCCATTTTACCATGTTCTCATCATTTTGAGACGTTCACTTGCAAACCCACTCAAGGCAGTTCTCCATTCTGGAAATTGTGGTAACACACAGTGCCAGGGACTAAAGTGGAATGGAAAACTTCTAGGTGTACCCTGCTGGCATTCCACAGAGCTCTCATTTGGGATATATTTTAACCTTTCACCATAAGAGGGTTAAAATGACAATTACATAACCAAGCATGGGTACAGGCAGCTCTAACAGCATACACAAATTCATAAAAGACCTTTTTAAAATGAACTGACTACCCTAGCATTTCTCTGGAAACAGCAAAATAAAGCTTATTAACTTCTCATTCCAAGGAGCCTCTCTAGGGATTAGATTATGATGACATTCCAATTATAGCATAAGACAGATCAGTGCAAATTTACAATTCTGCCTTGCTAGTGGTGTGGCTAAGCATGTACAATTACGTGGATTTTGAATTCAGTGTTTCAATGATCCTTTTAAAACCCTGCTCTATGACAGAAACATGCATTTGCCAAAGCAGAACATCTGATATGAACATTCCACACAAGACATTAAAGTGCCTGGGCATAGCCAGCATTGAAAAATTTGTATTAAGTTTTCTATTATCCAAATATTTTACTAGCAGCAAGAAAGAGAAAAATTTGGGATTTTAAAACTCCTGTACGTTTAAAGCATAACACCTCCTCAAGATCTTCATCAGCTTACTGCATCCTTGAGGTCAGCCTCCGCAGGGGAAAAAAATTATTCGGTTTATTTATATAATGATTCTTTCAAGCAGTACTAGCAGGAAACAGAGACAGAACCTCCCGCATCGACTGTGTGAAACTTTCACACACACGTGACCTCAACTTTTAAAAAAAAGACTGGAAAGAAGAGGGGAGAATGGATCTAGTTTATCCAAAAAACTAGACTGTGTATTAGGACTTGAAGAGCTTCTGTCTATTACTCACAAATAAGGCACACTGAGGAACATTGCATTGCTACAGAAGGGCCCCAATTTACACAAAAGAAAGGGAATCTGAGTTTTAATACTGTTAACACAACCATTTGCCTTTTGTTCCTATGTTTCCTATTTACTACTCTGAAAAAACGTAAGTTTAGAGTGTTTTTTCAAAAAAGAAAAAGAAAAAACACTACTAATGCTTCACTTCCTGGTGCATCCTTCCTCCTACCGGCCTCGTGACAACTTTGAGTCACCTGACTGTACTCTGCCAGCAAGCATAAAAAATCCTGCCTTTAAATGCAATGAATTTTAGGTAACTAAACTTGTCTACACAGGAAAGAACACCCAAAACAGGCATCATTACTGCCAAAGAGATATCTATGTTTTTAACAAATGTTGTAGTCACTGCTCACCAAATACATTTCCAAACTACCATTTAATGACTAATTACCACTGAACTAACTTGGTAAGAGATCTTACAAAGCAATTTGCCTCTTTCAAAAAGGTAGAGCAAAATGTGTCTAAGACAGAAAACACCCCAGAAGCAATAGCAGTTGAGCCTCCAAACTGTTGGATATAACATTGTAAAGAAATAGTAAAAGTTTTTTAATATCTCACACAACTTTCTTCAATAATAAGTCACATATAATTTAAAATACACAATCTAAGCATGTCTGTAGTTTTAGCACAACCTATCCTAGAGACTCCACTATTGTGAAGGCTTTCACAAATCAGACAGATTACTGCATGTAACTCAGTACAAAAAGTTAATTCATAAACTTTAAAATGCTAAAAGAAAGTGCTTCTCCTCATGCTTACTAGTAACCACCCTGTAACTCATCATTGGTTGCCAAAGCCATCACATGCATAAAATAAACCTGAAATTCTTCCTTTTAGTTAATCTGCTCTCTTTTATAGTCAAACTTTCAGACACTGCAATCACAAACAACTAGAAGATGACCAAAACTGCGTTCAGCAGGATTTTTTAAGGAAAAAAAAAACAACAAACCCTAGTTCCTGGTGTTGCAAATCAAAACATCTGTTTAAATTACACTTTTATGTACTCCAAAACTCCTCTATGATTGAACCAGCTCTTAGCAGAAGACAGACTGCTGACCTATCTAAATTTTCTTTTGATTTACCTCAACATTAGGAAATGGGCATTAACTTGGAAATGGCAAAAGTTCCAAGCATGAGAACTTTTGCAGCATGAGAAATCTAACTAATAAGGACTTTGCTGTGAGGGAAACAAGGCTTCCTGCTCTTCCACTTAGACTGCCAAAATAACAAATTTAAGCACTTGGCATCTCAGATGGATTTCGGAGTTCAAGTCATCCACTGAAGTGTTCACTGGCAACAGTGGGAAAAATAATCCCGATTTTCAATCAGATGCTTTATTCACTGTTCTAACGAAATATATTTAGAGGTATGTTTGGGCATAACACTGCTAAAAAGAAATACAGATTTTTGTCAGTAAGATAAAGCACCCGGACAAACATTATGAGCACTTCTCTCTCCCCATACCAGCCAGGGGCATACACAAGAGACTGATGGGTAAGTAGCACTGACAAATATTAGGTATTTCAGAGAGTCTCTTCACTGGTATCAAAATAAATTTTTTGAGAGGAAAACTGATTTTTCCATGGAAACTGTTTGTTGTCAGGTTCCAATAACAAAGCTTAATTAACCTACATTTATACCACAACCACTACTGACCTTAGTTTACTGACAGAAATACTCAAGAGACTCCATTTTCTTTCTTCACTTCTTAAAATTAGCTTACAACAAAAGGAGCTTCAAAACTATGATGAGGTTTTCTTCATACACTTTGAAGCCAAAAAAAGACTATGAAATTACAAGGTAAATCTTAACACTTTTTCTTAACCCTCTTCGCAGACAGGCCAACACAACAACAGTTGTAAAGTGTTTTGCCACGTGTCTCCTGAGCATTTATTTGGTCTGAGCTTGCTTACCTGTCCATCTGCACACACCTACAGCAACACCAGTCACCCCTAAGAGACAAAACATTCTTCTGTATTGGACAGGGACACTGATCTTCTCGCTCCTGCCCCTGCCTTGCCACAACTTGCCACGGCAGGAGTTAGCTAGTGTAATCAGCGAAGTCCTCAGACGAAAATGCTGAGAACATCCACGAGGATGTAAGGAGAGCCATGCCTTCCACGCTCACTGCGCGCACCCATTTACGGGATGCGCTCCTAGGCACAGGACACAAACGCAGGCATGGGTGTATGGACATACAAAGGTACATCCCTGTGCACGCGTGCGGACACAAAGCCACGCTCACCCAAACATACCACGTACCCCCGCTCATTACGGTGCTCGGGGACAGGCCGGGGAGGCTCCGAGTAACCTGCTCCAGGGGAAGGTGTCCCCGCCCACGGCAGGGGGGGTGGAGCTGGGGGATCTTTAAGATCCATTTCTACGATGTACATACCCACACACGGACACACACACTCACACACACACACACACACCCCCATGCACAGGTGCCGTCCCTAGCGCTGCCGAGGCGGCGGCCGGGCCGCGNCTAGCGCTGCCGAGGCGGCGGCCGGCCCGAGCCGGGCCGCGCAGCGCTCAGCGGGCCCGGCCGCCCCGGGGCGGGCACTCACCGTCCCGATGCACTCGGTGAGGCTGGGCGGGGGCGCCTTCGGCTTCGCCTTGCCGAAGAAGCGGTTCATGGCGGCGGTGCCTCGGAGTCGCTCCCGGGCCCGGCAGCGGCGGCAGCGCTCCCGGCGGACCCGGAACCCCACGGCCGGCCCCGCCCCGCGTAGGAAGGGCGGCGGAAGCAGGAAGCGCCGTGCCGGCGGCGCAGCGGCGAGCTGCCAGCTCCTCTGGCTGGCGGCGGCGTCACTGGCCCTCGGCCGCACGGACACTCGGCAGCCCCGCACACGGGGACGCTTTTCTCCCTCCCCGTGTAGCCAACTGCTGGGCCTGCGCCGCCCGCTCGCAGTGTAAGGATCACCCCCGTATCGTCAGTTGAGCTGATCTGTCACAAATGCCAGGAAAACGTGTGAAGTGTACCAAAACCGCGGTACGAATCAGGAAGAGTGGGGCCAGCAGGGTAAGGGCAGGCAAGGGTTGCCCCTGTACTCGGCACTGCTGAGGCCACACCTCGATTGCTGTGTCCAGTTCTGGGCCGCTCAATTCAGGAAGGACGTGGGGGTGCTGGAGCAAGCCCACAGAAAGGCAACAAAGCTGATGAAGGCCCTGGAGCGCAAGTCCCGTGAGCAGCTGAGGGAGCTGGGGGTGTTTAGCCCGGCAAAAAGGAGGCTCTGGAGAGATTGTTCCTGCCTTCTAAAACCACTTGAAAGGAGGGTGTAGCCAGGTGGGGGTTGGCCTCTTCTCCCACGTAAGAAGTGACAGGACAAGAGGACACAGTCTTAAGGTGCACCAGGGGAGGTTTACGCTGGACATTAAAATAATTTCTTCACAGACATGGGAAGCTTAGAGAATGTCTAAGACATGCTTTGACATGGGAATGGACCGCCCAGGGAGGTGGTAGAGTCACTGTCCATGGAGGTGTTTAAGGTAGGATGTGCCATGGTCTAGTTGACAGGCTGGTGTTCAGTCATAGCTTGGGCTCAGTGATCTCAGAGGCCTTTTCCAACTAATGGATTATATGATATCATATTTATTTATTTTTTTTATATTAAGAACACTTTTTTTTTTTTTACAGAAGTTACTGAGGTCCTAACATATCTTTAGGCTTCACCCACTGATCAAACTGGTCTGATGTAAGGAACCCCAGCTTTATAGCAGCGTCTTTTAACGTTGTCCCCTCTTTGTGCGCTGTTTTGGCAATCTTGGCTGCTTTATCATATCCTGTTACAAAACAAAACGAACAAGTTATCCATTTGCAATTTTAGATGAGTCATTAGAGGTGAGAGAAAAGTGAGACACGGTCTTTGGAAAATTATTTGCTAGGTATTACTATTACTGCTTAACTCAATTTGCAGGAAATGCACACCAAATGTTTACTCCTTACTTGAAGTGAAAGTAAATTTTGCTATTCTGGTCTTAATTGATTTAGATCAAAGATTTACGGGACCTTCTTCTTTAAAAAAAATCTCATATTGTAATCTTTCACTCAACCTCTCTCTAATAATGATAATTTAGGAAAACAGGTACATAAATTCTCCCAATCTCCTTTCGACTCTAATCAGTTATTCTTCTAATACCCTGGCATGGCCATGGTAAGGAGAACACAGCTTTTACAACAGCAGCTGGTGGTGTTGACATAAATTAACTTTTGACCTGACCTGGCCTCACAAGCATTGTGACAATACAAATTAAGTGTACAAAATAACATTACCACAAAATATTTTGGTATGTTCTGAGAAGTTTTTGAGCCTTAAACCTACCTATATGTGGGTTCAGTGCTGTTACCAACATCAGAGATTCACTCATCAGTTTGTTGATCCTATCTGTATTGGCTTGGATTCCAACTACACAGTTGTCAGTGAAAGAAACACACACATCTCCTAGAAGTCTTGCAGAGTTTAAAACGTTTTTAATCTAACAAGACAAAGAAAGAAACACCAATTATTTAATTCAGGTATTACTAGTTCCACATTCTAGCACAGCACCTTTGTTCATAACCAGTGCCCTCCCTGCAATTTCAACCTATTTAACAGGCTATTTTCCTTCCAGTATCTGAAGGGGGCCTACCACAGGGAAGGCAGAGACACTTTGTCAGAACCGGTAGTGATAGGACAAGGAGCAATGGGTACAGACTGAAAGAGGGGGAATTTAGGCTCGATATCTGGAAGAAATTCTTTACTGTGAGGGTGGTGAGATACTGGAACAGTATCCGAGGGATGCTGCGGATGCCCCAACCTTGGCAGTGTTCAAGTGTTTGCTGAGGGTTTTTTCTGTCCACAAGTTATCTGACTGTACAAACAATTACTTTAAAAGTCCTAGATATGTAAAACTTCATGAACTTACCATCATGGGCTTAAAGACATTCAGTTCAAAGTGCCCATTGCTTCCTCCTACAGTAACGGCAACATGATTTCCCATAACTTGGGCTGCCACCATGGTCACAGCTTCACACTGGGTAGGGTTTACTTTTCCTGGTTGTGAAAGGGAGAGAAAAAGGTTACCAAAGGAGAAGGAAGAGAAATAAAAACCAACCAACAAACCAACCAACCAACCACCAGCACCCTTTTACCAAATCACATTCAATAGAAAATGTTCTGTAAGAGGTAACTTGTCCTACTTATCTGTATACCACAGAAAATAAGGTATTTCCACAAATAATATTAAATTGACTGTACTATTCCAGTATTTTCAGTGAGGATTTGTAAAACAGGTATGGCTGCTTCAGCAATCTCCCAAGACTCTGAGAGCTTGAGCATGCGTTCAACATGTGCATGAACTAAAAAGCTGTTTATTACCACAGTTCTTAATAGTCAAGAGATTATAACCTGTCTTCACATCTGCAAGTTGGCATTTCTGGGAGACCACTCACAAATCTCACTCAGCTCAAGGAAAGTATTACTGATTTGTTAGAATTACTTTGTGATAAAGTTAGTACACTCCGTCAGAAAAAAAAAGCAAACCAGAAAAACCTAAAAAAAGCAACCCCCCACCAAACCCAACAAACACACCAAGTTGGAGTGGCCTCCAAGGAAGTTTGGTTTATGTTTTTTTCATTTAATTTTTAGACATAATCCTAGTAAGAACATTCATCGTTTGCTTTTTTAGAGCCAGATATGTTCATGACCTGTTTCTTTTATAGTTTATCATACAGGAGGAACAATCTCAGAATAGTTTTGGATGTACAAGATTCATGTGTACATACTTTTTTAGGAGAGGAAAGGAACAGTTACTAGTATTATCTCTTGCCTTCTTATCCTCCCAAACAATGAGATCATCGCAGAAGGGAAAATGTGAGCACATAACACTAATTAGGCTGGGAAGTAGAGACCAAAGTCAAGTTACATGACAGTACTGCTACAATTCACAGATTAAAGATTATTTCAGAAAATTCTTTATCTAAAAATTGTAGAGATCTTGCAATTCTAAAAGAAAGCTTCGAGAAGTACTCTTGTGTTAATAAAGCCATATTCTTACAGATACTACTCTCCACCATACACTAGCCAACACACAGGTGTGCAAGCACTTTTATGAACAGAGATTTTGGTAAAATAGGGCAGTAGATAAAACCTGAGAGAATCATGGACTTACGTTTGTGATGGTGTTTGGTAAATATTGTTAAGACACAGTGGTCAGGAAAATAAAAAAGAAACAGGTCATTTCTCTCCATATGTGTTCTCTGTACCTGGCATGATGCTGCTCCCTGGTTCATTTTCAGGCAGGATGAGTTCTCCCAGCCCTGAGCGTGGTCCAGAGCCCAGGAAGCGAATGTCATTAGCTATTTTCATCAGACTGCATGCCACTGTGTTCATGGCTCCACTGAGCTCCACTAAAGCATCGTGAGCTGCAAGAGCTTCAAACTTATTTGGAGCAGTGACAAAAGGCAAACCTACAGGGAGAGGGTGTAAACTTTAAAACAGCGAAGCACTTCCTTGTAGACATAAACCAGATAATCAAACACATAACTAGCTTAATAAAAATTAAAAATTAACAACCCTGTAAGATCATCTCTTTCCTCTAGAGCTTTCTTTACAAACATATTTCTTAAAGTAAATTAAAAGACAAAAAGACACAATGAAAGTCACTAAAATATAGAAGAGTATAAAATTTGAGCATCCCCCTACAACAAAGGTACAAATTTCAAGCCTTCATAATGTGTTGCATTCTAAGCATTGCTTCTGCACCACAGTGTTTAGTGAATGTCAATAATCTTTCAAAAGTTAGCCCAACTTAGGCATTTCTTGCATTAAATCAAGTTAGATACTTTAGATTGTTAATTGCTGTGATGCTTTCAGTTATAAAAATAATGTTTTTGCAACATAGTGCAGGCATTAGGGTAAGAAGTAATCACAATGGAAGGGAACAATAAACCAGCCAGAACATGGGAGAGCTGGATCAGACTTAGGAGGATGCCTGCCAACAGCAAGAGCACAGAAGCAGAGGAAGGAACACCTGTGTTTATGTTAATTAAATGCCTGAGATGTAAGCCTAGGTTCCATGATTCCTTCAGGACTTTGCCCTGGAAGGACAGAATGGGACTGTAAAAAATTAGACATCACTAAGGACTGACAGAGGGCTGGACTTCTGCCCCCCAAAACGACTGATCTGAGCTTTCAGCACCAGTGTGAAGGAGAGCAGCATAATTCCCATAACTTCCAGTGTTTTGCACTTCCTGACAACACCAAATCTCACCCAATTTACATGGGCTTGTGAACTGCACAGCTGCCTTCTCAGTTACAGAGATCCATCCAAACTTCTCCTTTTGTTCTTGCCAATAACCACCCTCTATAAGTGCATGAGGAACTTCAGGAGTCTGCCCTACTTGTACAACCTGCCCATACAGGACACGAAACATCCACTGACATGGGAGAGCTTCCTAACACCACCAAAAGATGCCCTTGTACTGCTCCTGGCAGCTGTTGTTTACAGCAAGTTACTTCTCTTTCAGGGTACAAGACAGTCTTGACCCTCTGAAAGACAGTGAATAACAGATCCATTAAAACAAAAATACTGTCACTAAGCAATTTCAGATTTTAAAGCAAATGCAAATGACAGATGTACACATTTGTTTGAGGTGCATTTTGAAAACTGATACTGTGACACAAGAGATCTGGTTTACAGATCAAAAAATTCAGTTGAACTGTAAATTAAGTTTTAAGATCTATAAAGACAGAATCAAAAAAATCAGACAGTTAACTTTTACTCTTTCATATAAAAAAACCAGAGTGGCTTTGGAAGCATTATTTTCCTTCTTTTGTGCCAAGTCACTGTAAATTAAGAGAGCCAGAGGAGCAAAGATCAAGACAGAAGCATTATAGTTGGGCTAATAATAGAAGTCTGAAACTGTATCCATATCTGACGAGCCTTGCTTGGATAAACACCATCATTTCAGTCACTTTCAATGCACAGAATATAACTATAAAAATATGTTGCACAAAAAATCTGAAGTAAAAGGCATATAACACATGGCATTAACAAAAGTTTCACGTTAAAACATAAATACAGTTTCATCTTACGAG
>WAAG01047147.1:7205-22262 GCA_013390105.1 Tichodroma muraria
CCCCGGGGCAGCGCCGCCATCGCCCGCCGCCGCCCCGCTGCCACTCCGGCAGCGGCCATCTTGTGCTTCGACTGCTCCTCTCACCGCCTACCTCCCTCCCTCCCTTTCTCCCCCTCCCTCTCTCTCTCCCCCTCCCTTTCCGCACCCCCCGCCCCTTCCTGCGCCCGCCTTCCCCCGCTGCCGGGACGGGATGGGGAGAAAGAGCCGAGTCAGGGCCTGGAGCCCGTGAGGAAACTCTCCTAGGTGGGGAAACTATCGCCCGTTTCGGGGAGGGTACCTCGCGCTGCGTCAGGGACGGTCTCCAGTGTCAGATGCCTTCCTCTTTTCAGGTGGGGTATCCCACCCCCCCACACACCTCCTCTTGTCGTAGTTAGCGTGCTCGGGGGTGGAGGTCGAGACTTTCCACACACGGAGTGGCTCCTGGGGAGCACTCTGTTTTGGGAGCTTCCTGAGGGCCCCCGCCCGCCATTTTCTCTCCCCCAGGAGCCTCTGTTGGCGGACCCTGAGGTTGCCTCCTGCCATCACACCTTATTGCTTCGGGCCGGTTACTTTTCTTACTTCAGGGAAAAATAATACAAATTAAGTTCCCTCTTATGTGGCCGTGCAGGGCAAAACTTTCGGGGTTTTGCCCGCTAGTCCCAAGCGAACGCATAGAGGTGAGCTCGGTGCTGGAGAAGGTCCCCCGTAGGTTTCTGTGCTGCAGGACACAAATCATCCTCAGCTTTAACCAGCACCACAGGTAAGATGTTAAGGGCCCTCCAAGCTTACTGTCAGTCAGAACTAATTGGGATACAGAATACATTTTAAAACGCAAATACAGAATGTCTTGCAGTCGCTTGACTTGCAGCATTTACTCAGTACATACTGACTGACAGTTTTAAATTGTTAGAAGAGCTAATTATTTAGCATTAGGATATTTCAAGGTAACATCCACTTGATGCCTGTTTATGAGAACATGAATATGGTGTAAAATACTAAGGAAAACATGTTTATTAAATACTATTAAAGACCAAAACTGGTATTCAGTAGTCCCGTTTTATTGCCCATATATTTTATCACGTCTGTGCCCAGCTACAGGCCCTGTGGGATCAATCCTGCTGTGATGTCATGGTGCAGGATGCTGTGCAGGGAATCACTGCATTTCTGTTTTCCTTTTCTAACACTGTGAGGAACACCCAGTGTATTATTCTCAGTCTAGCATCTGAAGTGCAGCATTGCATGACCTGAAAATACAATTTAAAATTGGACATCGTTAAGTCAGAAGTAGCCATGCCCAGAGCCAGGGACTCACGAGAGCAGCCTGCAAAAGGAAGCTGGGTTGTGACATGCCTACAAGAAGATGGAAATTTCTTGGGGAAACTACACATGGGGAAAACTACATAGGGCAAGGTTACTCTTCAGCTCCTATTTCTGATTCTTGTACTGACCATAGACATATTTTCATTAACTTTACAAGAAATGTGGTGGTAGTAATTAAAAGTTAAGTTATTTCTATCTGTTTTACTAAAGAAATAATCTCTACTATTTAGGCTTTTCCACCAAAATAACCTTAATGTTTATCAAGGATCAGTGCTTAAATAAAACAGTATTAAGAAAAGTTATTAATTTCTGAAAACAGTTTTCTAGCCACAGTCATAGGCATTGAGATCTTACGAACACAGAAGATTAGGATATTTACAAAGAGCATCTTTGACTTAGCAAGAGCTTTACTATGAGCTGGAAAAGAAGTGTAAATTGGAAATGTCCAAGGCCAGATTGGACAGGGCTTGGAGCAGCCTGGTCTGGTGGAAGTTGTCCCTGCCTATTGCAGGGTTTGAAACAAGATGAGCTTTAAGGTGCTTCCAACCAGTCTGATATTCTGTACCACAGAAACTTTTCAATCAACAATTGCCATCTTTTGCAGACTCCTCTTTAAATGTTACAGTAGAAATGTGAGCCTTGTTGGAGCTGTCAGTGTCCTGATTGGAAGCAGAGGATGGCATGGTAGGTGTTCTTTGCAACCTTGGTTTAGAGTCACAGGAGCTAGAAATGGTCAGGGCCTGAACCCTGTTACTTCCTAGTTTCTAGCAAGTGATGGTACAGTGTTCTGATGTTCTGTTAGTCTGGGTTTTAATATTCCAGTCTGGGGACTTCTACCACTTTCTCGTTTGGTTCCTATATTGTGGAAAGGTTTCATTTTTCATGTAGTTTATGTTTGCCCTCAATATTTAATTCCATTAACAGTATGAACGTGCTAATAACGATGTTTAGTATCACAGCATAGGTTACCACATTAATACGTGGTTGAAATTTAAAGAAGTGGGATATAAAATGACCTATGGTTCTTGTTATGTAACACTACACAGATGAGCACTTTAATTCTCAAACCTCACTTTAGACTTCCACCAGAGTCAGTCTTTTCTAATTTTTATTCTTTATTATGTTTTCTGAAAGTTCAGAAATTTGTAGATGAGCTTACTCTCTTGTTGGGAACTGATCCCACTGGATAACCTAGATTATTTTTAGTGTCTGCTTTCCCCAGTTATGCAGCATTTCTTCCTGCATGATACACTGCTCTAGCATTTGGAACACAAAATGTTATTTGTCTTTAGGATTACTGTTTTCAAATATCATTTCAGCTTATCACTAAATCTGCTATGATTTACCTCCACTTGTTTACATTGTTCTTTCTTTTATGTTCTTAAAAACCCACAGGAATTATTTTTTACTCTACCACATATAGTCCCAATTTTCAATTCCTTTCTCTCTTTCTTTTCCCCATCCAAAAGGAGATAATGTGTAGGCATGGTTCTAAGATCTGACATTTGTGGCCACACTAGTAATGTTCTTCAAATTATACATTAAAAATTACTCCCCATTTTAGCCTCTGTGACTGAGAGAAATACCTAAAATACCAGTGTAACTGTCAAAAGGTATCATCTTACCGTTCAATTTTTATATTACTCCTTCCATATAAAACTGCTCTAGAACGGTGGTACCAGGATAGCTGTCTTTATAAAAAGAAATGTGTATTTTTTAAATGTCTTGGCAGTGTTTTGGTTTGCTATTTTAGTTAGCAATGTGACCTGTAAAGCTGATAATAATGGAAAAATTCTCGTCTTGAAACCATGATATCAGAATGGAAGGCAACAATGAAATACTTCTCCAGGTGGCTGCAAGCATGTCCTTGTTATTTCACACAGTGAAGATGCTTGCACATAAACCACAGATAATTAAAAAAAAGTCTTTAGCACTTGCATATGCTTGACCATCACGTTAAAAAAATTTACCATCACGTTAACAAAACCTAAATTCCTGCACTTTTATAAAATCCCATTGACAAAAGCAGAAGACTGTAGCCATCCAACATGATAATTGAAAACAAATCCAGTGTTCATTAAAGAGCATGCTGAATGTCATCCAAGCCCATGGGATACAGATGCAACTACTGGAGCTAGTTTTATGTGCTTATTTTAAATAGTAAAACAATGATAGCAAAACACAGCCTTATGCTATGGACATGCTCAGTATCTCCACCATAACACACAAGGGTTCTATTTCCCATGTATGAAAGAAGCCTAGAGGATCTAAAGGAATGTGAAGTCCATATGTGTAAAATGAGTGTTCCTCCATGAAAGCTTCTCTCCCAAGCATTCACAAATTCACGATTTGCACAAATAAATAATACTGTATAACCCACCAAACATCAGATTTGTTTAAAGATTTTCTGCAGTTCCTTGATGTTGTTGATAAATCAACTTGATGTTGATATTGTAGAATATCAATACAATTATTAATGTTTGTGTTTTCAGCCTACTTGGAATGCAAAAGTCTATGTAAATATACCCTCTGACTGCAGCTGCTGTGGAAAAAGAAATTATAAGGAAGGTAAGAAACTTCGTTTTGATGATTTTTCCTTAACCGTCCCATCTCATCATCCTCCTTGTCCCACTGGTGTTGTGGGATGCAAAATGCTGATTCAGGAGTATGTGCCCCAGATTCTCCTCCCTTTTTGCTTACCTGTCATTGCCTGCTTTGCTCCAATCCCAGACCTTCCAGTGTCATTCAGCACATCTTCTCTCTTTTTGGGATAAAATTTTGAAGCAGTTGCTTTCAGTTGAAAGTACAAGAATTTGCAGCACAGCAAGTCTGTAGTTCCACTAGGCAGAGCAAGGCAGAGCCAGTACCACACCTCATGCTTGTTACTCCAGTGCCCTCTGCCGAAGTAACCATCTCTTTGGCTTCGGAGTCCCCTTGGGCAGGGACAGGAGCCTCTGCCAAGTGCCATATGCTGCCACCTCTTTATCTTGCACTTTACTTCCTTGCTGTATTTCCTTTTCTGTTCTGTCTCAACCGAAAAGCAGAAGTATGACCCCTTATTTCCTTTCCTTGCTCCAGTGGTACTTAGATTGAAATTTGTTCTTCTTCATAGCATTGCTGAATCACATTTTACAGCAGCCTCTTAATGACCTTAGGAAGGTAACATATATGTTGGGATAATAAACAAGACAATTATATTTTGTAAGAATTCCAGAGTGTTTGTGTGTGTGTGTGTATAAAGCTGAAAACCACTACACTAACTAAATTAACAATGTAATTTTTGTTCCTTTCTGGCAAGTTTACTCATATACTATCAAACTGGGAGAAAATGAGAGACTGGTAAGGCGATACAGTTACTACCTTGGCTTAGCTGCATGTAAACCCATAGCCTTATTCTCATTTTGTAGGGTAAGCTAAATTGTAAAGGTTAAGCTACTTTTCACGTTCCCATAGCAAGGACTGGCAAGATGAGGAATGGTCTGGCCTCCTGTTCCAACCACTAGACCTTGTGCACCCTCTGCTCTCAGGCAAGTTACAGTAATTACATTAAGACTAAACTGACATCTGAATAATTTTTCCAGTCAAATTTCCCAGGGAAAGCTCTCTTACCACATACAAAAGGTAGGACTGTTTTTTACATCTCTACAATCACATCACATTTCTGCTGTAAAAGAAAATGTGCTGATGATTTGCTGGAATTATCCTTGCTTTGTATTATCCATAAAGACTCCAAGTTTGGTACTGGTTTGGTTTGAGAACACCTTGATGCAAGACTTCCCCAGTGCATCTTCCAAGAAACAGGACTGTCAATTCCCACAGGAAAATCAAGGGCCAACCTTAGCTAATCCTAACACATGAATAACTGCATAAAGCATGTTTAGGTGTTCTTGTATTAGTGTGGATCTCAAGGAACTGCTCCTTATTCAGATCTCAGTTCTTGGAGATTTTATTTAAAAAGTACGTTGTTCAGGAAGTTGCAGAGGGACATGTTTCAGACTCCTCAGTGGCTTTTCAAAAGAGATCTGTAAACAAAAATCAATTTTATAATACACAAATATATGTGTAATATATATATGTAGCTGCAGCATATGCTGGATAAACAGTTAAAAAAATACTATTTTCAGTGAAAACCCATCAAAATTTGTTTAGGTAGGCTGAGATTATTTTTTGGAGATCATAGCTGTATGGTAATTTCTGTTATCTTTTACCAGATTCTACATATCATATCTTCTTTGTCAGGCACCCATGCAAACCCCCACCTTTTAAATAAAAATTTCCTCCTCCAATTTTAAGTTTATTCTCAGCACAGTATTCTCAGTTTCCTCTCATTACTGTACTGGTAAAAAGCTGTTACACATCATTCTAGCAGTTCAATTTCAGCAGGAAACACTGAAATTTCTCTATTGTAAATGTACAGTACAGTTTGTTCCTGTTGTTTATGTTCTTCTGGTTTTGGTAAATTTTCAAGAATTACATCATTAATCCTAACATTATTTTGTTTTAATTTGACATTTCAACTATTATTTTTTCAAACGTACCTAAGAAGATGACAGATTTTGTAAGAAGAAGTTATCATTGTGTTGTTTATAAAATGTTTTTTTCAAGCTTACTTGAAGGTTTTTATCATCTGATACACCATAATGATATTCCCTACTCTTCTTTGAGTCCAGCAGGTGAAAGCAGCAGCATTTACAGAAGAAGAGACAGGAAATTCACTGAACGAAATCAGTAAGTTGAATGAAATTTAGTAATACTGAATGGAATTGGCTCTTATTACCAGACAGAAAGAGATAATATTTGTGATTTGGTGAGTTAGCTATTTTTGATGTTATTTTTTTACATAAGCTACTGATACACTTGCTAAAGAAAAAACAGTACATCCTGTGAGCACAGATAGACTTACACTGTGTATGCATTTTTGTGATATTAAACTCATTTATTTTTAGCAGTATCATCAATTTCTCAGGGATGAATCAATTTTTTTTATATACTGATGAGGCACATGGAACGCACAAGTCTTAGCCTGTTAACAAACACCAGCTATTTTGAGAAGCACACTTTCTGTTCTGTTAGGGAAATTTCTTGTTCTCGTACGTAAGGCCACAGTATCTCCAGTCTGTTTGTCCCCAGTGCTTCTGGTCTTCTGGTGACTTTGCTAGGCAGACATGTGTTACCTGCATGAAAAATATGAGCCATAAAATAATGTACTCGTCTTCCTTCTGAAGCCTTCAGTCTTTACAACTTGAATGTAGTTGGACTTCAGCAATTCAATATCAGAAGGTTGTTTATGTGGCAGTTTATTACAGACTCTTCCAGGCAGCAGTTTATCATTGTTTCCATTAACACAGTGCTCTGGAAAAAAAAAAAGGAAAGGAGTGTCCTGTATTTACATATACAAACCCCACCTTCTCCTTGGACTTCCTTCCACAAGAAGCACATAGGCATATATGCACTTATTTGCATAATTAATAGACAAGATAAAACTGTTTCTTTCTGATAAAACCCTACCTTGATGAGTCAAACACTGAAAAGTTTGAAGGCAAACACAGTCATTCACTGATCTCTCAGGTGTAGCTGCTAAAACTCACAAGGTTTGGGAGGCAGAGGCTGAAACCAGCTGTACTGGGTTTGCATGGCCTGGTTTTTGGTAGCAGGAAGGGTTACAGGGGAGGCTTCTGTGAGAAGCTGCTAGAAGCTTCCTCCATATCTGGCAAAACCAATCCCTGGTGGCTCCAAAGACAGAGATGATGCTGGCCAAGGCTGGGCCAATTAGAAATGGTGGTAATGCCTCTGTGATAGCAGATTTAAGAATGAAGAAAAAATAGTTGTTGCGCGGTTGTAATTGCAGCCAGAGAAAAGCAGGGTGAGAATATGTGAGAGGAACAGCAGCCATCAAGGGGCAGTGAAGAAGGAGGCGGGAGGTGTTCCAGGAGCTGGAACTGAGATTCCTCTGCAGCCCGTGGAGAAGACCTTGGTGATGCAGCTGTGCCCCTGCAGCCCATGGAGGTCCATGGTGATGCAGCATTCTACCCACAGGCCGTGGAGGAGCCCCATGCCAGAGTAGGGGGATGCTTGAGAGGAGGCTGTAACCCTGTGGAAGGCCCACGGAGAGAGGAGCCACACCGGAGCAGCCCGTCCTTGAAAGACTGCACCCTGTGGAAGAGTGGCCCATGCTGCAGCAGTCTGGGGAGGACTGTTGCCTGTGGGATGGACTCACATGGCAGCAGTTGCAGAGAACTGTTGCTTGCAAGATGGACTCACGTTGGAGAAGTTCACAGAGAACTGTTTCCCATAGGAGAGACCACATGATGCAGCAAGGGAATGACTCCTCTCCCTGAGCAGCAGAAGAAACCACGGATGATGAACTGACCATAACCCCCATTTCCTGTCTGCTTGTGCCGCTGGGGTAGGAGATAGAGCTGGGAAAGAGTGGGGTGGGGGGGAAGGTGTTTTTACAAATTTATTTTACTTATTATCCTGCTCTGGTTTTGTTAGTAATAAGTTCAGTTTGTACCCCTAATTAGAGCCTGTTTTGCCTGTGATAGTAGTTGATGAGTGATTTCTCACGGTCCTTACCTCAGCCCGTGAACTCTTCCCTAGATTTTCTCTCCACTGTCCGGTTGCGGAGGGGAGTGAGAGAGCAGCTTTGGTGGGTGCCGGGCCTCTGGCCAGTGCCAGCCTACTACAGTGTTCCACTTCTCAAGCTCACAAATTGAAAGGGTGAGTAAAAAGCTCACAAATCCTAGGGGTGCAGTATTAAAATTCTAAAGCTCTTACACTCAATCTGCCTTTCAATGCCTTTAGTCAGCTGCTGGAAAGGCAAAACTAGAGAGATACAAACCATAGCATAAAATCATTTAGGTTGGAAAAGACCCTTTGGATCATTCAGGCTCATTATTGACTGGGAGATACTCATCAGTCTCCCTAGAATGGGTTTCTCTTGATCTTTTTCAGGGTTCACACTGTCTAGTATTTGTTTCCTGGCCTCTGTGTACTCCATTTCCCTTTTCCCAAGTATCTCACAGGGAGAGCAGGGCTGCAGGTGGTGCTGGGATTAATGTACGTACTGTACATCAATTGGCTTTTGTAAGATCCAGGTCTGTGGGGAAGGACCTGAGGGAAGGCTGTCATCCTGAATCACAGTCAGCACTTTAGGATGAGACAGTGCTGACGAATTAGTTTGCACCAGGAATTTATGCCACAGCCAAATACATCTACATGTCTGGCATGTGCTACCATTAACATTAACGAGTCTCGGCAATGACCTCAACAAACAAAACTGTCCCTATGAAATACTACTCAGAAGAGCAGTGCAACTCCCTGAACTCCAGCCATGTATGTTTATTAGCAGGAGATAAATACATAACCCGGTACTTTTTACACTTTTTACAGAGATTATTAAAATGCAGATGGGCCCAGGCACAATTCATAGAACTAATACCTCCATAAGAGGCTCTGCACATGTACAGTCTAGGGAATTATTCTGGGTAAAAGTACAGGAAAAGGATAACTTACTTCCTTGGTAATTTTGGTATCACTACCCTTTTCAGCAGTGAAGGTGTAAAGAAAATCAAGTTAGATCCACCACTCCCACCTGAAATCTCTGTTAGGTCCCTGCAATTCTATACAATTACTCAACACTGAGCTGCAGCACATCATAATAAATTACTGTTCTCAGGTTTTTGGAAGTTCTCCGCCACAGGAGTCCACTATTACCAGACAAGAACTGCTTGGTTGCCCTTCATTTTTGGCCTTTCTCTGAAGCCTGAGAGAGACCTGTGCTCTGGTAACCTTGAATCCCATACCCATCACTGCTCAGCTGCCTTTTTAGGTGTCAGATCTTACCAGCAGCTGAGTGGTGGATATTTTTCTCAGAAAACAATTTCTCACACAACTTCCAATTTTCTTACTGTTCAGAACTTGAAGATGAGAGGGGTTGCTTTGGGAGTTGGGGTTCTATCACACATACCCTGGTAAGTATAGTGTATATACATGGGCAAAAGGGAAGGCTTTGTCTCCATATAAGCACAGACTTCCTTGCTTACTCCTTATACCTTTGTAGGGTTTACCAAATGAAGCCTGCCAATTGCAGGTTACCAGAGAAGGGCCTAAAATTAGGGTCATACTTTGCTGATGGTGAAGATTCAGGAGCACTATTTAAAGGAAGCTTTTAGGCACATCTTTCATTTTTTAAGGAAGCCAACATATTTGCATTTATGGCCACTTGTCACACATTTTTGCACTTACCTAATTTTCTTTCTTATAGCTAAACCTACATTCTGCTAACTTACAAGATCTTAAGATAAAGATCTTGTAAAAAACTATTTTAAGAGATATACAGGGCAGGGCTGCACTGCATCCCCAAACCAAGGAGAACTGGAAGAAAAGACAAACCCAGACTGAGATTGCTGAGAGATTGATGCAGCTTTAGCCAGCCAAAACAATCCTTGGTCTGAACACACACCTGTGAATCCCAGAAAGCTGTGACATCATCAATATACTCATGGTCCTTTTATTAGAAGCAGATTTCTGTGGAGATTTAATGAATTACAGAAAATTAAACTGAAATTTAAAGGAACAGTTCCCCTAACACAGCAGGTTGCAGCATCCAAAAGAAAAGAACAGAAAGATTATGGATTGGGATCATCACCAATCCCAAATCCCTCGTGTGGAATACCACTCTGCTTTGTTTATAAATCACCACTTCTCTTAGTGGACAAATCCTTCAATTTTACTTCAAATTCACCAAGTTCCAAACTGCAGCCACCAAGATTTTACTGCACTGTGTTCATGGTGGGATCCAGGAAAAGACAAAGGGTATGGTCCACTGGGAATGTTCCTGAGGAACCACACTGACCTAATCTGTGACTACTGCCCAAAGAGATCTCTTCCATATACCTCTGGCTGTGCTCAGTGTGTCTCGATGGTTCCCATGCTGACACACCACAGCTTCCTCTGCCCGCTGCCTTGGGAAGTATCCCTAAGGTGCCACCAAGAAAGGAGCCTCTTATGGACACAGAGTCTTGGGATTCAGGGGGAAAAACATTTTCAGTCTTAACATTTCCCACTCTGTCAGCACTGAAAGCAAACATGGCTTCAGCCTTGGGAAGACACGGAGAGTCAGAGATTCTACAGATTCTGTCTCACCTCAGCCTTTCTGCAGGTACAGTCTGGCAGGGAGAGGAAAGAAAATGGGTCAGGATGGACAGCCTACTTTCAGAAAATCATCATAATCCACAAACCATTAAGTAGAGCTGTAAGAACTGCCCAAGATGTTCATTTCCCTACAGACTGAGAGCCCAGAGTGGCACTAAGGTAAAGCACAGGCTGGACCTGCTGTGAACAGTCTATGGAAACCCCAGAAGTAAAAGCTACTCGGCCAGTTCCAAAAAACATTCCAAAATCAGGCTCCTGGGATATGACTGTCTCTGTCTCACCTGGTGAAAGAAGCATGAGCAATGATATTCCCTCCCATGGGTCTTTTGGGATCTGCAGCAAACATGACAGCTCCATCCACCTTTGCCACCACCTGGTCTGTGATAGTGACGGCCATGCCAAACTGCAGGGGAAACAACCAAAAGCCAGTTATTTTTCACAATCAGAACAGAAAAGCAGGGAAAAAGGACACAGGGGCACTCCTGGTGTCCATAACTGTG
The DNA here is from genome assembly GCA_013390105.1 of Tichodroma muraria. Taxonomy (NCBI): domain Eukaryota; kingdom Metazoa; phylum Chordata; class Aves; order Passeriformes; family Sittidae; genus Tichodroma; species Tichodroma muraria. Next base: position 18,161 of record WAAG01047147.1, read on the forward strand.
GGACCAAGCTCCTCCAAACCAACAGGAGCAGAGACTGAGCAACAAAGCCCTTGGGACCAAATCACTGGGGTTTGTAAGAGAACCAGTCAATTTCACTTTGCCAGTAAAGCCCAGTTGATGTTCACCTCATCAGCGAGGTGCAGCAGCATCCACAGGAACCTGGCCAGGTTCATCTGCCTGGTGGAAAGCTCCCCACCTTTCCTAGGAATCCATGTGGTACAGGGCCATGGCGTTAGCCATGATCAGCAGTGTGTACCTGGTAAAGGGCAGGCAGGGCTGTAAGTCTTGGTTCCAATTCCAAGTTGCCTCCACAGGTTTCCTGGGAGCTTGGAAATCATCAACACCGTTTCTACAGTCATAAATTGAGCTTCAAAGTTGCTCCTCAGGCTGGCACTGAGGAACCATTAATTCCCTGTGTTTGTAGAGCCACATCAGCTGGGGCAAGTCGCTGGCACCCAGAATTCCAGCAGCAAGACGTGCTGCTAACACCTGACTGCCCATGGAGCAAGCTGGTTCCTTGGAGAAGCCAAAGGTTAATGTTGTGGGAACAAAATCCATTAAATCAGTGTAATTACTGTGACTCAGCTGTCATGGCCAAGGCCTGATCCAGCAGCTGGGTCTCGTGGTCAGTGTTAAAGTGTGCAGAAGCCACATGTTCCGGGACATGGCTGCCAGACAGGCCATACCTGCAAAATCAGGGAAAATAAAGGGATGAACCTTGAGTGACAACTTCATCCACATGAGTGAGCCAGGAGCTTTGCCAAAAGACAAATAACAACTCACATCCCTGTGAGAGATAAAAACAGATGGAAAAAATGCAACATGTGGTGATAAAAAGAGAATGGAATGATTGGAACCATTTTAAATGGTTAAGAGGAAACAGCCTCATGTGATACCAGGGTAAGTTTAGATTGGATAGTGGGAAGTCTCTTAGTGGAAAGGCTGTCCATCCCTGGTACAGCTGCCCAGGGCAGTGGTGGAGGTCCCACCCCTGGAGGGTTTTAAAGCTGTGTGGATGCAGCACTTAGGGACATGAGAGAGTCAGGGGAACAGTTGGGCACCGTGATCTTAGAGGGCTTCTCCAACCTGACCAATCCCATGATTCCGAGGACACTCTGTACGTGGCCAGCACAGACACACCTGTGCCTGCTGAAGCATCACTTCACTTCCTCTCCTTCTCTTGGCTGCCAAATATTCCCTGGCGACAGGGAACACGGGAGCAGTGCTGCTGCGGGAGAAGCCAGCAGGATTAGATCAAAATCCCTGTAGAAAGAGCTAACAGGATCCAGCCAGTACTGTCACAAGCTGCTTGGAAGCTCCCATTCCCTTCCAGTAGCAGAAGAGAGGGAAATCACCTGGTGCTGAGGGACAATGACATGAGAGCTGTGGGGACAGAGTGGCAGAGATGAGGGAAAAAGAGTAACACCAGTGGTTTCCAAAGGGAACACTTGCCAAATCAACCTCCAGGAACTGTGGAAAACATCTTCCAACTGAGTGGTGAGTCAATATATTCCTGTCTTCCACTCATAGACCTTTCAGCCTCAACCAGGAGCTGCTCTGAATGGAAGGTCCCCTCCAAACAGATGGATATGGCTTTTCCCTCGCTGCCCCCGTAGTCCATGGGGAGCTAAAGGAGAAGGAAAGGAATGAACAGGTAATAAAGCATCCATAAATACAGCAGATTTTGCCACATGCCCTTATCAAAGTTATACAATAAATAATATTCCAAATTATTGTGATTAAAGTCCCATTCAGCTGGGAAAAGCAAGAGGAAAGATTCCTGGTGCCTATCTCCAACACCTGTTTTTTAACACCTGTCACCCTGGCGTGCCAGGACAAGGGAGATTGGCTTCCCACTGACAGAGGGCAGGGATAGATGGGATATTGGGAAGAAATTATTGCCTATGAGGGTGGTGAGGCCCTGGCACAGGTTGCCCAGAGAAGCTGTGGCTGCCCCATCCCTGGCAGTGCTCAAGGACAGGTTGGATGGGGCTTGGAGCAACCAGATCTAGTGGAAGGTGTCCCTGCCCATGGAACTGGATGGTGCCTTCCAACCCAAACTCTTCCACGATTCCCTGATTCCACATAAGAGGACAGGTGTTCAACTTTGAGCTGGGAAGCTTAGTGTGTCAACTGACTGTTCAAATTAAGTCCATGCTTCTAATATTTTATGGAGTAGCAACCTCTAGAGAGCAAACACTTGGAAAATCAAGGAAAGTAGCCAAATCAGCAAATATCCCAAGGCTGTGGTGTCTGAATACTGATTGTAATGAAGTGAACCACCCACCTGGCAGGTGACTGCCAGCTGTGACACAACTGAGTCTTCCCAGTATAGAAATCCCTGTTATGGACTCCGTTTCTATTTCTCCTGAAGGGAAAATAATAATAATGACAAATAATAAAAATTAAAAGGTCACATGCTATAGATAGATAGATGGATAGATAGAAAGAGACAGATAGACCGATAGACCACACATAAAACATTACATTTATGGTTAAACACCTAATTTGGCTTAAAGTTTCAAAACTGACTGGGAAAAATCCTGGGAAAACATCCTGAGGGTTGTTCATGCTGTGGATAAGAAGTTCACGTATGTTTTTGAAGATGCTGAAGAGCTGAAACTACATAGAGCAATGGGGAAATGGTGACTGTTGGAGGATAGAATTTTTCCTTTTGTTTTTCTTTGTCCTAGAGAATTTTCCCCAATTTGTTGCTAAAGAACAATAACGACCGGGCACTTAAGAGCGACAAAAAGTAGCCCCGCTCAGGGGAGGAGGGCATCTGGCTGCACTTCTCTGATCTGAGGACTTCTCTCGGTGGGGAGCAGAGATACGGTGAGAATTGCACTGTGAGAAAACGGGCTTAGGCAGCTGCTAGCTTTCTCCTGCGCTCTCGGTACTGGGAGGGGAAGGAGGCTGCGGTCGCTGTGGGAGGAATTCACCACCTGCGGTGAATTCTGCTGCCTTCCGCCGTGAACGGAGCTCTACCCGTGAGAGCGGCTGCCGCGGGCCGNTGCGGTTTCTGCTTTGGCCTCCCTTCTGCCCGTCGGTGCTGCCATTGTTGCTGTTGGTTTGCCTTGTTGTGCACGCTAGTAAGGAACTGTTATTCCTTTCCCCATATCTTTGCCTGAAAGCCCCTTAATTTCAAAGTTATAATAATTCGGAGGTAGGGGGCTCATGTTCGCCATTCCAAGGGAGGTTCCCGCCTTCCTTGGCAGACAAACCAAGACAGCGACCTAATAACAAAGTAGATTTTTTGAGATCTGGAAACGTGGAGATAAGCACTTTCTTGCACCTTCACTGTTGCAAAGTCTGTGCAGCTGTAGATGACCCAGGAGCACGTGTCAAAAGAGAAAACGTTCTTGAAGTGCCCCTTCTCCAAGCAGCCTGGAAACTGCGCAAAACACACTGCACTCTGTGGTCTTCTTCTCAGATAGATGTCACATTTTTCACTGTTGCAGCTGTTGCCAACTTTCAACTGCTGCTGCCATGGAAAAAGGCTGTAGAAGTAAAAGCCAATGCTGAGCTGCCACCTTCTTGCTGCACAAAAGCCACATCAAACTCACCGGTGCACTCTGTGCTACCCTTCTCTGCTGCATCTGTCATAGTGTTCTTTCGACCTCAGAGCTTAAAGATAAGAGCAATACTTTCCACAGAGGGCTGGAAAAGGAATAGCTAGCAGCACAAATAAGTCATCCATGAACTTCCTCCATACGACTGCTAATGTGAATTTGGCAGGTAAGGGAGTGGCAGCCACACTCCTCCTGCAGGCTGAACGCTGCACACGAGCCCGCTACTCTGCAGCTTCCTCCTTCGCCTTTTGCATGGTCTTTCTCAGCTTGAAGTACTGCTCGGGCAGAAGAATGCGCTGGAGCCCTTCGTTGCCGGCGCGGTGTTTTGTGCAAGATGTAGATGGCGATTTGCCTCTGGGAGAATGGAAGGGTGAAAGGTTAGAAAAGGTGAAGAACGAAGCCGCAGAGCACCGGGCTTGTGTGCACGTGAAACGATACCTCTTTCCTTCTTCTCTACATGCAGAATCACATTCTGTCAAGAGCCAGGATGCACAGCGGAGCTCTTGCTCGAACTGCTCCCACACGAACGG
>WAAG01047147.1:22293-38678 GCA_013390105.1 Tichodroma muraria
CTTGGCTTTTCCCTGAGGAACGCCAGCGCTCATGAAAACAACCATACGATGGCGATGTCGACTCGCAAAAGAGAGGAACGCAGCGAGCCCAGCTCGAAACCACCCCAAGTGCAGAGCCAAACTGGAAACATCCCTGGCTCTCAAATCGACTCTGTCAGGACAAAAAGGTTTCGCTCGCCTTCCCTTCCAAGTGCCAAGACTCAGAGGGCAACACGAACTTGCCAGGAGGACAGGAGTCTTGAATTCAAGGTGGGAGAGAGGAGAGCAAAGTAATGCAAGGCAAGGAAGGGGTTCAAGGGCAAGGCAAGACAACCGGTGGCTTTGCAAGGAAAGAAAAGGGAGAGGTAGGCAAGGCAACAGACGTCCTAGAAGGAGAAGGAAATGAAAAGTTGGACCTGGACAAATGGGAAGGGGAAATCAGGTATGGGATGGGTGAGCAAGTCAGTGGAGGGAAAGAAGGCTGAGGGAAGGCTACAGACTGGACAGCAAGGCAATGCAAAGTGAATGGAAACAAGGCAAAGTAAAGGAAGGGGCAGGAAAGGCAAGGAAATGCAAAGGAGGTGTAAGCCTGGCAAAGCAAGACCCTGGAGAAAAGAAGGTCAAGGGTGGGGCATGGGTATGCAAGAGATTGCAAAGCAATGGAGGTTTAAGCAGGGCAAGGCAAGTGACAGGTACATTCAAGGACTGCTGGTACACAAAAGTGGACTGGACAGACTGCTCTGTCTGCCTTGATCTTGCATGGGCCTTCTCTGATCTGCACCTAAAACACTTGGGCTACCTGCTTTCCTTCATATGCAAAAGGAGTGCCATTCTGGTCCTGGAGCCCAGGGGTGAAATGTAGATTGCCTGTCCAAAATTCAAGACATGCAATAACAAAGCTGCCAGAACAGATGGGTATGCTTGCACTTAACCTCCTCTGGGCCTCCTCTCACAGGCTCCTGAAACACTGGAGGTACCTGAAGTCCTTAAGAGTCCTCAGTGGACCAGGAAGGGCAAGGCAAGGTGAAGAAATTCCACAAAAAGTGGGGTGTTGAATTCCAGGTAGGGGAGTGGTGGGCAGGTAATGCAAGGCAAGGAGGGGGTTCAAGGGCAAGGCAAGACAAGTGGTGGCTTTGCAAGGCAAGACAAAGGAGAGGCAGGCAAGGCAATGAGAGTCCTAGACGGAAAAGGAAATGCAAGGTTGGACATGGACAACTGGAAAGCGAAGTCAGGTGGAGGATGAGTGAACAAGTCAATGCAAGGAAGTGGATTGGTAGGAAGGGCATGGATGGGTCAGGAAGGCAAATGAAAGAGTGGTCAGAAATGACAAGGAAATGCAAGGTTGGGTAGGAAAGGCAAGGCAATGTAAGGGAGGGGTAGGCAACAGAATGGGTGTTTTAAGAGGAAAAGTCCCTGCACAGCAAGGGCAAGAGAAAAGCAGTAGACAAGTCAAGGTGGGGGATCAGTGAGCATAGCTGAGAAAGGAGGAAAGAAAGTGCATAGCTCCAGTGTGTGTGATGTTTGCAGGATGTAAAGCAAAGAAAGCAGTCATATGATTGTGGAGTGAATGGTCGTTTTCGAATGTCAGGGGCAAGGTCAAAGCAACCTTTTCCTCCTGGCACATCCGCACGTGTGAGATGGAGCCAGAAAGGTCTTGGTTTAGATTCAGACTGCTGGGAAGGAGAGCGCATAGCATCGGCATGTTTCCACAGAAACACTTTGTCTGTGCAAGAAGGAGATGGACGTCTGGGACTCCTGCAAGATGACAATACACTCAGATGAGAAGCAAAGTGCAGGGCTCCAGCGCGTGCTCTGAAGAGGAAAGGCTGCAAGGAAAAGGCAAGGGGGCAGGTCCATGAGACCTTTCTGTCCTGGCACTCTGAGCTGTTTGAGGTGGAAGCACTGTTTGGTTTCGCTAAAGGACTCTGCGACACTGAGAGGATGTGCTTTTACATGTGGCTGAGAAGGAAAGCAAGAATCACCCGTTCGTCTGGCAGAGTCTGTAGGCTGCGAGGGCAAGGAGAAAGCCAGGCCTGGCTTTTTGGCCTTGATGCAGCTGCTAGATGATTTAAGCTTTTTGGGAGCTGCGAGAGTGAAAGAAAGAATAACTCAAAGTTCACAACCAGTGCTGCTGAGAACTACTGCTTCTCAGCCTGTCATTTAGAAATGCAGCTCTGCAGTTTCTCTGGATGCACTACACAAATCGTAGCAAATGCTCTTAAAGCTCGGCTTCATAGTCTATTATGACTACAGAGAGCTAACATAACTTCTCAGATACATTTCCCCAACCTCTAACAAATGCAAGGTAACACACTTTTACAACTTCCCTTAACGATGACAAATGCAACTATGCTTGAAGATTTCATAACTCACTGCACATAAAACACTGACTTGAATTTATCATCACATTTCCAACTGCACAAAATCTCTTAGTAATAAGTCATGTTCAAACTATAAAATGTTACTCTGTCAATGAAGAAATCAGGCTACAGTAGGATTCTGAATTGTTTATGTATTATGCAAGGACTGTCAGCCAGAGATCACACTGAAAGTTTGGGATTTTCTGTTCTCAAACTCTTAGCAAATGGGAGACACACTGACCTCTTTTGGGCAACAGGAAACAGAATTGGCAGAGTTCTTCACAGAAACTGAACTTGTTTATTCTCATTATACCCAAATCTCAGTTCTGACAGCTATGCTGCACTGTGTTTACATCAGCAGAATGCACATGAAATAAATCAGAATATAAACCTTTCACCATTCTACATACAGCAAAACAGAGGTTCTGGAAAGTCTGAAATAGACTAAGACCCAAACCTCTGCTTTGATTTTTGGGCACCTCTTATTTACTAATTCCTTGTCATAGTTTAAACCCAGTTGCTGACTCGGCCAACTCAGAGTTGCTCACTCTCCACCAGTGGGAGAGTAAAGGTGAGGAAACCTGTGGGTTGACACAAAGCCAGGTTAATGGGTCGAGAAAGGATGATAACAGTAGAATTAGAATGCCATGTGCTGCAGAATGCAGCTGCTCAGCACTCCTGACCGATGCCCAGCAGGCTCCTGAGCAGTGGCCCTGGGCAGCTCTGCCCCACTTTAAACACTGGCCATGACATCCCATGCTGGAAAACACCCCTTTGGCCACTGGGGCCAGCTGTCCTGGCTGTGTCCCCTCCCAGTCCCTGTGCCCCTGCAGCTCCAAACTCCTGGACTCAGTCTAAGCACTGCTTAGCAACCCCTGAAAACATCAGTGTGCTATCAACATTATTCTATGCTCCATCCAAAACACAGCACTGCACCAGCTACCAAGGAGAAAATTAACTCTATCCCAGCCTAGCCAGGATCAACTTCATGTCCAGCTCTGCATTCATGGGACGCTGCCCTAATATACAAATAACTGCCTTTAAAGCCAAGGCACACGCTATGAAAAAACGGTTCTACAAATCTGGCCAAAAAAGTAGAAATTTTGCCACAAAGTTTGATCAGGAAAAAAAAATTCATAATACAACAGAAAACACAATTTTGAAATGTTTTACTTCTGCATTAAACAGTCTTTTTTAAAAACAAAATATTTTTCACTTACACATTGGACTAACAAATTTTGTTAAAATTTCATCTTTACATCCATCCTTTTTTTGTCCTTCCACGAATCCAGAAAGATTGATAGATTTTCTGATTTCTGAAACAATTGCTACTAAAATTTGTTGATAATTGCAAAAATAATTTCTGCTTCAGCAAAATTCTTTTTCCTTTTGTACATGCCCAAGTATGCCAGTAAAAGGATAATGAAATTACTTCAATACAAATTTGACATCTCATCTCAAATTGCAAAATTCTCCAAGGAAGACAGGGTGCAGCAAGAGTCATCAGGCTACCACTTAAAAAGACAGACATGTTTTCAGCAGGTTAAAATGGAGTTTCATATGTGATTTTAAAAGCAGAAATGTCTCTTCCTTTGTAAGAGTCTTTCCGTTTCCTTGGACAATCATGCTGCAGTATAAATTACTAAAGTAGTCAATTCTCACAGTTTATGTTCTCCTTAACCTGATCAATTTTGTACAAAACACAGATATGGATCTCGGGTTTTTCTGAAACAGATCTTACCTTTCCAGCCACAAGAGACCCTTCTAGCAGTGAAGAGCACGGTCTATGTTTTTACTTCTTCAGCCAAAATTTTATCCTGTTTATCTACATATATATGCAATATATACAAAACACCAACAGATGTTGGTATATCAACAACAGAATGCTTCATATCAGGGTTTCAAAAAATTCAGCCTACAAGACCAAAGGAGTTCACAGTCCAATGAAGTACAGGTAAAATAAGGGAAACAAACATATTTTACTATTTACAGTTTTGAGTATTGGCAAAAAAACCCCGAAGCAACTCAAAGCTCTTTTCTTTCTTTCTTATCTGAGTATTTTAGGAAGAAACTGGATGTTTTCTAAACAAATACACGTACACTGACAGTGAATAATTCAAACAGTGTGTATTGTTGCAATGGCCTGTTACTATCCATACCAAAACAATCTATTCACAGCTCATGTGCAGGCAGCATTTAAGGTGTCAGGACACCCAGTGAACTCCATTCCCCAGGTGTTTCCTTTGGTCCATGGCACACAGCTCAAGAATCTTGCACAGCAATGTTGTCATCAACAATAATCCTACATACACCTTTTTCCTTCTATTACTTCTCAAAGTGAAAAAAAGCCCACTGCTTTAAAGACTTTAATTGAACATAACCCAGAAGAGGAATACTTTATATCCAAGAACATTAACTCCCCAAAACAATAGTGTGCCTTCTTTCTACCTCAAATTTAGATTGCATATACTCAAGTCACAAGGCTGATGACCTCCATATCCTAGTCATCTTATCCCATAATAAAATACCACAGAAAAAAGTTTGCCAAAATAAAAATGGGAATATTTATTATCTTTTCTACTAAAGCAACGCAGTTCTTCTGAGATTAGACATTGGTCTTCGCAAATGTTTCTACAGCTAAATTCATACTTCTCCATTTTATAAAAAAATTAGACACTTCATAAAAACAAAGACACGGGCTATGTCACTGAACAGCTTAAAGAATTGTAACTGTTAGTAGGGATGAGCAAAGAAAGCTCTTTATACTTAAACCTCTGCCATTTGTATCATTATCATGTTCAAGTAGGACAAAATAGGGACATTTTCCTTGCACATTTCTGGGTCCACTTCCCAAGCTTTCAGCAATCAGACAGACTGTTAAATACTGAATGTGACCAGGAGAACCTAAACATTGCTCAGCAGTACTACATGCACAAGATGCAGGGGAAGGAAGAGTCAGACCCATGCAAACAGTACAAGACAAACCATTACAACTGGCAAACGTGCACTGGACAAAAATTGAAGTTTATGAAAAGTTTTATTTGTTGTCATGAAAATAGTATCAGAAGCAAGTATGTGTTTTGCAAAGTCATCTTCATTTGGCCTCCTGAGCTTTCTTGGCATTTTGTTTTTCTTTCGCCTAGGAAACAAGGGGAGATGATGTCAAGCTCTGATAAGATGAAGATCATTCTGGAGCTTTGAATAACTACCCATTACATTTATGAATATTAAAAATATGGTGGAAAAAGAAAAATTTAAATGTAAATTTGGACCCTTCAGAAGCATCCTACTACTATTTTACTGGGTTTGTATATAAAGTTTTAAGAATAAATACAGGTTTAAATAAATTATGCAAAGGAAACTGAGATTAGGTAACTTCTGTAGGGGAAAAGAATTTTAAAAACATAATTTAAACCTTCATTTTTCATACCTCCATACCAATTTTATTTAACATAGAAAAAACTCTTCCTAATGTTTCCTAATAGGAAACATTTTATGTCACAAGAAAACACCACATTCAGGCATATAGATAATCAAAATTGAACTCTGAAATGAACGAAGATCTTACTGGTTTAGGTCTTTCAAATAAGTGGAAAAAAACCCCACAGAAGTTCCCATCAAAATATTTGCAGATTCTCATAACTTTTATCAATCATAAATAGTTCAAATTGATAAGGAATTAGCACTTTCTTCCTTATGAATTTACTTAAGAAACAGACTGGGCAAGAAGAGGGGATAACTCAGAAGCAACACCAGCCAACAACTTTCTGTCAAAACATCAGTTAAATTGTGAATCAGGCTGCTGCTTGTTACCACTTGTCATTAAACAGAACAGCATCTAATTCAGTGATTTAGAATTAAGATCTGTTATCACCAGTTCACTGGTAATTTACTTGTGAAAGCAGCTTGATGGGTGTTAAAAATGACTTCTGTTAACATGAAACTGGATTAAAACTCCACAAGTTACTCTCTTATAAACCATGAGCCTGCAAATTTACCTTCCTAAACAAATTCAGCTAAAGAATGTACTCACTAAACAACATACAGCTCTGTTTTCATTATACTAATTCAGAGATCCTTTCTCAGTGAGGACAAAATCAGGGATCCTGCCTCTGGCACTCAAGCATAAGTGTGTGCCAGCACAGAGCTGAGTACAATCCAACTACTTGACCAGTTTAATAACCTTGCCAAAGCGGCAGACATGCTTATTTGTGCAAGTTTTAATACAAACCTTAGCAGTAAATCAATGTTAATGGCTAGATACCTTAGAAAGGGGGAAACCCAAGCCGGTAAATGAGCACAGGAGCAGGGAAAAGGGAGGGCTCGAGCAGCCAGTGCCGCGCCATGGCTGCCACCGCGCGGTCACCGCCTGCTACAGCGGCCACCGGAGCGCGGGGAGCCATCCCTGGCCAGGCATCTCGGAGGAATAAATGACACGGGCTTGTTTATTTTAAAGAGAAGGTATCAGAACTACAGTAATATACCATCAGCTGGGAAATACTCACTTTTTCTACTAATGGTATTAACTGCTGGTGCTCTGCTAGAGTCTTTAACAATTCCATGATGAAAGGCAGGTAGTTATGTTTTCTTCTAATATTTTCTATCTAAAAATAAATTAAAAGCATTAACAGAATTATTATATAACCAAACTATCTTCTAGTCCCCATCCAATTCCTTCAGATTAATTGCAAAGCTCCCNAACTGGCTTTTTCTTACAAGTGTTCCAATAATTTCATCAGAAAAGCGAAGACTACGTACCTTATATCTTTTTAATTTTTGGTTCTCTTCTTCAATTAACATCTGGTATTTTGCAACTTCTGATTGTATAGAACTTAACATATTACTACTTTGATCTGTATCCATAGGCTCCTCCTTCCACAAAACAAAAATTTAAATGGATGATGTTACTCCATTTTAAAACTTTTTTTTTTAAAGCAAGTTTTGTCTCAAGGGTATTTTTATCACAGAAAGACTCAGTTTTGCTTACTGTTATAGGAACATGCCAGGAATTTCTGCAGTTAGTTACAAGCAGGTACTGGGAAAAGAACAGTTCCAGCAGCACAGCCAATGAGTCAAGGCAGAAAGTTAAAATGACATGGTCAACACTGTGCCGAGTGCTCAGCTCAGAGCTGCAGCACTAAGTGCATCCACACTGTGCTGGACAGATCTCTAGCAATCACTCCCTGCTATTTTGACTGCTACTCCATATGGAGCAAGGAAGGGAAGTGAACAGTAAAGCCAATACACAGAACTATCAGAGAACTACTTTAGCAATTTAAATTCCATGGCCTACCTCTGCCAGTTGCCGCTGCAGCTCTGCAATCCTCTGCTCATATATCATCTTCCTGTCAGACACAATAGCCATCAGGTTAAACCTTATCTCACCTTCACTGTATCTAAATGAGGAACAGAAAAACAAAACAACAAAGACAACCCACTTTCAAAATCAGTTACTAACATGAAAACTCAAAAGCCCCCTCCTCGATTTCATTTTAAGGAATGCATTTCATGGAAATAAAATTTTAAATGGGTCTATTAAATTAAGCTGTGCTACAGATCCGATCTTGTTACAAAATAAAATCGGACCACAAATTAACTCTATCCAATATATAACTCCTGATAACCCTCTCTCCCCAAAATTCACTGTTCTTGTCTGTGGTAACAAAACAAATACTGAAACTGTCCAAAAATGAAAATAAAACATGACAACAGAACTTACAGAAGATGCTTCACACAATAATTTTTACTCTCATTACTATTACTTGTTAGGAAATATTGGAGACTTCTCCACATAGTGTGAGAAGTACATTCAACAATTAGACTAGCAGGCCTTCCGGAGGTTAAATTCTCCAAAACCAACTTGGTAGTCCTGTTTTGCTTATATATAAAAAAAAAGTCCTCAAGCAAAAACTTAGCATTGTTTTCCAGTTTGAAATCAGAATTAAGAACTAGGAAAGTGCCATAGTATGTTTTTCTAGCTTAAATTTCTAAGACTAGCCATTCCCAAGAAAAACTTGTCTCTAAATACCAGCTGTATGGACAGAATGACTGTCTAGTAATTTTAAGTGCACAGGTAAATGTTATTCATGGTCATGACACTCTTAGCTTTCACTCACAAAGATCCACAGCTGGGTAACAGAGATAACAATCTTCTTCTCCAGGGCACTCGTAGGATCTCTCTTCACTACACAGACACCTACTTGGATTAATTATGCAGCAGCACAGTGTATCTGTCATTTATCTACCATCACATTTGCCTCCTGTTGGGCAACAGGTTCTCAAGTCACACAGTGATATGCATAAAAAATGATGCGTGTCATTGCTTAGAAATTCAGCAGAAATCCTTTAACTGAAGGAAATTAAGACTATAGAATTTTTAAGCATAAGTAAGGTGGTATATTTTAAAGGCATCACAACCATTTACTTTTGTATGCGCTTCTCTATGACGGGCCGCACTGCACTTATCCAATCATCCTGATGGCATGCACCTGGGGAAAAAACGGAAAAAAACTCATCATCTTTGCAGAATTTAACAAAGGAGAAAATTCAATATCATTGCAAAATTTACTGCGAGTTGACTTGTGTAATTAAGGCTTATGCAGCAACTTCAGAGTATATAACAAGCTTCTCCTTAGCTACTGCAGTCTGAAATTGCAGGTGGTTTTTCAGAAGGTGGAAGATATTTTATTACTGACAATAGCTAGAAAATGCAGCAGCCAAAGCAACAGAACAAAGTTAAATTTTAAGGGCATAAGCATCTAACATTTGTTTTGTTGATAACAAGAAATAATGGAGTGGGGGAAAGTATGTCATGTGAGATTTTTATGACACAAGGGAAATTAGTTGGTTTCACAACACTGAGTAGACAGCAAAGGAAAACACTATGGACAGGTACAGCTGTTTAATATTAACTCTTGATTTTGTCTGTGTTGATGCAATATAATGTTAGAAAGTCAGGCGGAAAGAAACCATAAAAGGATATATAATAGAATTTGATTTCAAGATATATAACAGAATACCTACAGGTGATTTCCTAACTTGAAAATGCCTTTTTTTGCAATTTTAAGACCTTAAAGTAAATTTAGAGACTCACGATCTTGTGACCATACAAATGATGTTACTGTTAGGTCTGCAGACTGTACAGTATCTCTAGACAGTCTAAAGACAAGATTAAGCAGTAAGCTGTTGCTCAGCCTAAACATAAATAAAATGGTTAACAAATCTGGGAAAACACTCTGGGAATGGAGTATGGAACATGTTGCTGTTGCCAATGTATCAGACTCTGAAGTACACATACATGATGAGCAGTGCAGAGCTCTTCAAGACTCAACAGGGCACACATATCTCAAGAAAGATTACAGAACAGAAGCCTGTCTTACAGAGAATAAAACTATTTTCTTTTAAACCATTAGGAAAACACTTGCTATCTAAGAAGAAAGAGGGCAGTGTGTAAACACAGGCCACATAATGGAAAAAAGGTGCCTGGAGTCAGCTGGATACATTCTCCCTTTATGTAAACTTCTCTCTTTCAGCAAAACTATCAAGGTTTTGGAAGGGATTGCAGGACCTGATCATTTATTACTAAATAAAAAGAGAGAGCATCAGAGACATGGAGGAAGCAGGGAGAAAATTCTATTTTCAGACCAACAAAACTACAAGAAGACAAATGACTGCAAGGAAGTACAAGCCTACAGCATATTCAGAAAACTTTCAATATATTCTTAATTTTAATAAATAATTTGCTTTGAGCCTATAACATATGACCAATTTGTTGCAAAAAGCCATTGTTAAAATAAAAGATTAGCAAAAATGTAAAAGGTTACCTAAATCAATTGGTCCTTCCCTTAAGCCATCTAGCTCATATAGCCTTCCATTAACAGGAACATAGCTTACAAAGTGAAAGGCATCTTCTTCCTTTGCTGAGGACTTTGCATCAAACTCAAACATCTGTTGTCTGCAAAGAAAATTTTAAATCCCCTGAGATTAAAAAGGATTTGCTGAAATTTTGGCCAGATTTAAAACATGTTACCTGGCAAAACTGTTGTGAACTTGACGAATCACTTCTGAGTTGCTCAGTGCCAAACCTTTCATCTGAAAGGAAGTAACAAAATACCTGTAAAACCACCACAGCTGTAACACCGTGACACCCAAAATGCAGAAAACAGGGGTCACTCACGGCAGCATCAAAGCTTTGGGAAAATTCTTTAAATTCTGACAAGGTCTCTCCTAGATGAATATCTTGATGAGCACAGTTTAACAGCACACTTACTATGGCTTGAGTTGCACATGCATTATTTATGACCTAGAAAAAAGCATGGAGAATCTGGTCAGCACTGGTGATACAAGTTCACTCCAAGCTGTGTTTGCTTTTGTTACAAACACACACTTTCTAAGCTGATTCACATCACAGCCGCCCTTTAACACAGACTGGATTTGCTGCCTAGGTAGCTACAGAGAAGCCCTTGCTGTAATAAAATCAGCTCTGCATGGCTGTCATATACAATTCACTGATAAAACTCGTATTTCACAGCTGTCCTCAGAAACTGTCATTCCACTGCCTCACTGTTGTGATGGCCAACAGCTGGCCTGAAGGCCTCACAATTATAATTCACCCCAGTTTTATAACTGAAAGGTAACTAATTATGTAAGTACCTCGATTATATAATTCGAGCAGTACGGACAGTAGAGCAGGCCTAGCCCCTTGGGGACACACAGCAGCTATTGGATGGTTGGCTGGGTGGCAACTGGTTCAGCCCCTGGGGACTGACCACGCAGACCTTCTGACTAATATAGGAAAGAGAGCACTTGTCTCAGGATGCACTGCAAGGGGTAACCAGAAGTATGTATTCTACTGCTACCTGTTGAACCCGAGGGGAAGGGCTGGGGGGTATATCTTCTGTCAAGGGCCAGCTGTTAAAAACCAGGTGAAGCAGTGAATNTGTATCAGACTCTGAAGTACACATACATGATGAGCAGTGCAGAGCTCTTCAAGACTCAACAGGGCACACATATCTCAAGAAAGATTACAGAACAGAAGCCTGTCTTACAGAGAATAAAACTATTTTCTTTTAAACCATTAGGAAAACACTTGCTATCTAAGAAGAAAGAGGGCAGTGTGTAAACACAGGCCACATAATGGAAAAAAGGTGCCTGGAGTCAGCTGGATACATTCTCCCTTTATGTAAACTTCTCTCTTTCAGCAAAACTATCAAGGTTTTGGAAGGGATTGCAGGACCTGATCATTTATTACTAAATAAAAAGAGAGAGCATCAGAGACATGGAGGAAGCAGGGAGAAAATTCTATTTTCAGACCAACAAAACTACAAGAAGACAAATGACTGCAAGGAAGTACAAGCCTACAGCATATTCAGAAAACTTTCAATATATTCTTAATTTTAATAAATAATTTGCTTTGAGCCTATAACATATGACCAATTTGTTGCAAAAAGCCATTGTTAAAATAAAAGATTAGCAAAAATGTAAAAGGTTACCTAAATCAATTGGTCCTTCCCTTAAGCCATCTAGCTCATATAGCCTTCCATTAACAGGAACATAGCTTACAAAGTGAAAGGCATCTTCTTCCTTTGCTGAGGACTTTGCATCAAACTCAAACATCTGTTGTCTGCAAAGAAAATTTTAAATCCCCTGAGATTAAAAAGGATTTGCTGAAATTTTGGCCAGATTTAAAACATGTTACCTGGCAAAACTGTTGTGAACTTGACGAATCACTTCTGAGTTGCTCAGTGCCAAACCTTTCATCTGAAAGGAAGTAACAAAATACCTGTAAAACCACCACAGCTGTAACACCGTGACACCCAAAATGCAGAAAACAGGGGTCACTCACGGCAGCATCAAAGCTTTGGGAAAATTCTTTAAATTCTGACAAGGTCTCTCCTAGATGAATATCTTGATGAGCACAGTTTAACAGCACACTTACTATGGCTTGAGTTGCACATGCATTATTTATGACCTAGAAAAAAGCATGGAGAATCTGGTCAGCACTGGTGATACAAGTTCACTCCAAGCTGTGTTTGCTTTTGTTACAAACACACACTTTCTAAGCTGATTCACATCACAGCCGCCCTTTAACACAGACTGGATTTGCTGCCTAGGTAGCTACAGAGAAGCCCTTGCTGTAATAAAATCAGCTCTGCATGGCTGTCATATACAATTCACTGATAAAACTCGTATTTCACAGCTGTCCTCAGAAACTGTCATTCCACTGCCTCACTGTTGTGATGGCCAACAGCTGGCCTGAAGGCCTCACAATTATAATTCACCCCAGTTTTATAACTGAAAGGTAACTAATTATGTAAGTACCTCGATTATATAATTCGAGCAGTACGGACAGTAGAGCAGGCCTAGCCCCTTGGGGACACACAGCAGCTATTGGATGGTTGGCTGGGTGGCAACTGGTTCAGCCCCTGGGGACTGACCACGCAGACCTTCTGACTAATATAGGAAAGAGAGCACTTGTCTCAGGTTGCACTGCAAGGGGTAACCAGAAGTATGTATTCTACTGCTACCTGTTGAACCCGAGGGGAAGGGCTGGGGGGTATATCTTCTGTCAAGGGCCAGCTGTTAAAAACCAGGTGAAGCAGGTTTTTTTATCTCTTCCAGGACCCATCCTCCTTCCAAAAAACTATCTTCTGTAAATGGGCCATTAACTCTCACTGCATGACTGATAAAATTACATCATCCCATTGTAAGATGATCCACCCAGGGGGAGGAGCCAAGCATTCCTACCTAAATAAAAATCTAAAATTTAAACCACCAAAGCAGCCTCTTCTCCACTACACTCCCAGAGGAAGACCAAGCCCATCTACACCACCACTAAACCTTCAAAAGAAAACTACACCTTTCTACAAAATCATTACTTCAAAAGAACCACATCTGCCACTCCAGGAGGACTGTAGGCACCATTTAATGGGACTGCTACCAACACCCTGACCCACAGGGTGTCAGGTTGTATTCTGACTCTGCCAGTGAGTTTGTTTTTGTATTACTACATTTTTATTTTAATTTTCCTAATAAAGAACTGTTATTCCTATTCTCATCTCTTTGCCTGAGAGCCCCTTAATTTCAAAACTGTAGTAATTTGGAGAGAGGGTGTTTACACTTTCCATTTCAAGGGAGGCTCCTGCCTTCCTTAGCAGGCACCTGGCTTTCAAACCAAGACATGTCTACAGTAAAACCAATTGTACCAAATGTCTTTAGATGGGAACATTTAAAAGAAGAAAATGTGTGAGAAAGGAAAGAATGGCAAAGACTTGAGATTTTTCAGGTTTCAGTGTCATGACAGTTTTGAAGATACAGATCAACAGATCAATACCCTTAAATGTCATAAAAATTGCCTGAACCAATCTATTTGTTCCAGGATTCCAGCCTACAAATGAACACAGTGTAATTTTACATCATCGCTTTTGAAATGAAGAAAAAGGTCTTCTAGAAAGATCCTCAAAGCCAGCATAATATTTGGCTTAAAACATACAGAGGAAATAAAAAATACACATGAACCCAGTTGCACAATGGCTGGGAGGATTTGCTCGTTCACATTACAATATTCAATACTAATGCTCATCTTGCTTTGTGCTCCTGAGTGACTCAGAAGGATTCAGGTTGTTGTTTTGAGAAATGCAGTAACTTCAGCACTACCAAAAAGAACCCCCTGTTCTCTCACTTACCTGTTAGCAGCTCTGTCCTGTACACACTCGCTGAACAGACACATCTCCTAGTACAGCAGAGATCAGCCCACGTAATATGCACAGAAATCTGCCGGGGGATGAGCTTCACTGGCTTACACAAGCTCAATGCACCCTGCTCTCACCAGCAGCAAATCATAAGATCAGACACTTGCTCAAGAAAACACTCTAAGTCCTCAAAACATTGCTTGTCAAGTTGGATCTCTAACCCAGGCTAACTTTCTTCAGTGTCAAAGTCACCAGAGCTAAACCGGCATTAAAGAGATTCTTCCAAAATATCCAAAGCAGTTTCTTTCTGTTGACTTTTAATAAAAGTACCTATTTCTAGTTGTTCAGTCACAATAGCTCAGTCCAGGCAAAACTGAACTGATATGAAACACAAACACATGTATGTCTACAAGGAATGTTTTAATTTTGCAAAGCCACTGCACTTGACTGACAGATAACACTACAAAATGAAAAAGATACTAATTCTAAACTTTTTGCAAATGACTTCTGAAACACCTATTCCACACCATCAAGTGGCATAACCAGGCAGTACTATTGTAAGAGTCAACATATTTAAAAGTTGCTTTCCATTCTAAAATTAAGAGTCACTCCAGCACATCCTCTTTAAAGGCAGCAGGTGAAGGAAAAGGACAACTAGAAAGGAGGTTTCAGCTTAAAAACACATTAAAATATGAGTGTTTTGAAGAAAACTATAAAATAAAGAAGACTTTTCACTGTTAGCCTTTAATTTTGTGGGCCTTGTCATCAAATCTAACATTATCCAAATTTTGTGATGTACATTCAGCAGCCTCATCCTAAAGCTCAAGAAAGCTCCTCTTAGCTATTGCCTTTAAACACAGTGTCCAGCTTCAAACAAGAGAAGAGAGGGTGGAAAAGGCAAAAGAAGTGGAGCAAGCAGACAAATGCTTTGGAACTTCTCAGCATCACAAGAATGGCAATTCTAGGCCAACCTCAGCTACTCATAGGAAACAAGATGAAATCCCTTGAGTGAGGGAGAATTTACCTTCACTTTAAAAGAAAATAAAAACATCCTCCAAAAACATCCCTCTCTAGATTCTGATCAGAGTCATTTCCTCCCGCCATGTAACTACCATTTGAAAGTTAAATCAAGTTACCATTGATGTTACATTCAGTTACCATTGAAAGTTACATTATTTTCTCTGAGTTCTTTGTGCCATGGGAGTTCTTTAGCTACGGCCCATGGCCACTAACAGTACGTTTGGTTAGGTGAAAATCACAACCTAAACCAGTATCTATGAGAGCTATCAAACTATAAAGACAATCACCAAACTGCTGCTGATCACTGTATCATAAAAATGGTGGGCAGTGCTTGGCAGGACTCAAGAGCCACAGCAGGGGAAGAATGAAGAGAATCAGCATTAAAAAAGCTGATCTGCAACAGCATGAAACAGGAAGGAGATTATAAAAGGAACAAAACAGAAATGCAGGTACAGAGTGACCAGGATGGCTATTTGCATTGTTTTCCATATTTCTATACGTTTACCTGGAAGTGTGTGGAGATTTTCTCATATCCTGAAATTTACATTCAAAACACTCCTGCATTTGTGGTAGGAAATAAAACAAGAAAAAACCCAACCCAAGAAAAAAAAAAGTCCCTCAAAACTCCCACCCTAAACACCCCAACAGTGGTGGGTTAAAGACTATGTAACAGTCTTCACAGAAATCCTAATAATTGGCCCTTTGATATCAATGTTTTTTAACTAACACCTGTATTAAATACTCCTAACTTTCATTCTGGTCACTTTCTCTTGCTTTACTTGCTTGCAAACAACCCACACAGCAATCCGTTAAGCCTAAGACAAAATTTCAGTACTACTCTGTATTTAGTAAAATGCAATGGATTACTCTAGCAAAATTGTTCCTGTTATTTCTAATCACCTTTCTGATTTGAATACCTAAAACTTGCATGCCAAAATGGTCTGCAAATCCTTAAAGGAAAGCATTATCCTACATATACTGCCCCAGTTTCAGAGCATTTGAGAAATATAAGAAATAAAAACAGGACCAAAAGAAATTTCTTCCAACAAGTTGTTGAAAGTGGTTTCAAAAGAAGTCATTTGCTCATTCTGCTGAGAACATTGACCAAGTCACTATTTACTGCACAGAAGGCAGAGTTACTATATGCGTGAGGGCTGACAAATAAATAAGAGCTTTACTCTTCCACAGCAGCTATTTTTGCCTGACTTCACAGATCAAACTGATTTGCTTTGTTAATACACAGCTCCTACTCTCAGAATTTGTCGAAGCTATTTTACCTTACAAAATATTAAATTCTATGTACATATTAACAAAAAAGAAAAAAAAAAAGCTTTTT
>WAAG01047148.1:0-22039 GCA_013390105.1 Tichodroma muraria
TGCAGTCAGTGCTTCCAGGAAGAGAAACAGATTTCTGCAGGGAACATAGAAACAACACTGCCATACCATAGCTAACTTCACAGGCATTCTGACCACAATTATAAAAATCACATCTCTCTACTGCAAAAATATTTTTTATTAAGTGTTATAGCAGGCTGAAAATAGAATAAAACTTAGTGAAAGCCAATGTGTTTTAACTTCTAACCTGGCAATTGCAGAAGGACTTAATGACCCAACGCCATAATAGATTAAGCAACTCCGTAAAACTTAAAAGATTATAGTAGAAGCTCAACTTTGGCCAGACCTTCTGCTTATCACTTTGAGTGTCCAGCTGCCTGCTGTTTTCAGAGAAAGGCACCTCATTAGCCACTGTCAAGTAAATAGACACTATCATTTTTCTGGCTCAGAAAATAAAAAATAACAAACACTTGAAACAAGTTGCTAGAAAGCTCCTCGTAGTCACTCACAGCACCTTCACTTATAAAAAAAGGCACAATTTTAAGGTCACCATTCTGTTAAGACAAAATATAAACTGGCAATAACAATTCCATCAACAACAGGCTGGAACATATGCCTACATCTACACTGAAATCGGTCACCTGCACAGGAAGGCAGATGCATGCCACACCTGGAGTTACAAGATGTGTTACCGAACTAAGCTATCTCAAGCTGATAAAGACACAGAACTATCAGGAAGCCAATGTTATCAGACATTTTAAACAAAAAGCAAGTCATCTTTAAAGTGCTCTGGATCACATTCTCGGGCCTTAAAATGTCTAGAGATTCTACCAAGCGGGTTGCATCAGAACAAAACCTGGTCTAGCCAGTCTTTTTATTTCTGTAATAATCCAAGGAAACTGTAACTATGTCTATTTAAGCATTTATCACCAACAAACAATTCTGACAGAACTAAAATATAATCATTCCTCCCACAGGCTAATGAGAGAATGGCTGGAGCTAAATGGTATCCCATAACAATTTTACGTGTATAAAGTGTTCCATTTCATTTAGTGATATTATAAAAGTGATGCATTGGCCATAACATTTACTGTTTACAATCTGCAGCAAGCTATACCCTTCTCAAGGGAGATTAAGTAATCAAGAAAATGTTATTCACACTATGTATTTGAGAAAAATAGATCACTGTGCCAATTACAGACTCTTTCCTATACTAAGAAGGATGCATGCTAGCCTAGAAAGGAGACAGGAAAGAGAAAAGACAGGATATTTGTTTGCTTCTCAAGTAAAAACGAGGTCATACAATCACGCACTGAAAAAGTTTTTCAATTTCAGTTTTTAGTCCAGCAAAGCCTGAAGAGGAAAAAAACCAAGAAATGCTAGTTTTGAGTAGCTGCTGAAGACACTTCATTATTGCAAATCTTAAAGTTCAGAAAAACCATACAGTGACTCACAGGACTACAAACAGAAAGATCCAGAAGTAGTCAGATTGCAATTTTGTTTCCAGTGTATCCATTATAGGCAAATATTTTTTTTTAATGATAGGATTTCTTGAAAGTATTCTTTGTTAATATTGCTTATATACCATTTCCCACTGAAAGATCACAGTGATCAATACAGGCTGCAATGAATGAAGTGCAACATCTCCAGAAAACAGATGCTACATTATTCATTTCACAGATAAGTAAATGCAAGTATGAAAAATTAAGTGACTTGCTCTAGTCAGAGAGCCAAAAGCACAGCTGTGAATCTAATCCAGATACCCCAGCTTCCAATGATCCATTAACCACTAGACATTAGCCTTTCTAAGACGAAATGTAACCTTTTCCTCACATTTTACCCTCCTTAGTAGCATAGTCTGGCAAAGCTAGCACAGGGGTTGTTCACTTCACGAGAACATGAAACCAAGACTTTTAAGAAACCAAAATCTTAGAAATAAACCAAAAATTAATAAAATATAAATTCAACTTCATCACATGGATTACAGAACTCCCAAATCCGTCACTGTAGGGCTCAGTTATCTGTCTCTGCTCTCCCAAGAGGAGGGTCAGCAATAGCTCTCAGATTTAAAGCTGCTGGCCAGGCACGAGCTTGGTAGGAGGTATAAGGGTCACACATCATCCCAGAAGAACACCTGCTGCAGACCTGATTCACAGGCACTTACACCCAGGAGCTGCCAGTGCTGCATCCAAACAAGAGGAAGAAATGGATGGGATCATCAGGGAAATGTATAGTGGCCCAACAGCTGTTTCTCCACATGTCCTGCCTCACATGCACAGGTACCTTTTGGCTGCCTTCTTCAAAACTCTCAGCACAGGCATTGCACTGCAACAGCCTAGTGAGCCAAAGCTTAGTAAAATGTTAAAAACACTCATCAACACTCTGGTTACACTAAAGGCTTTCAGTGTGGTGGCAATTATGTCCTATGCTGTCTCAGCTCAGAACTTACTCCATGCAGACAAGCACTGGTAGATAACCCTCTGTTTTAAGAAACCCCTAATGGTCTCAGGAACACTTCAAAAGCTAGCAAAGCCTTTAGGCAGGAAGGGAGAGTAGACACAGAACCAATGATGACAAAATGCCACCAGTCAATGACGGTTAAAGAAAATTGTTTAGACCTGACAGCAAGCAATCAATTTGATTGTCACCACTTATAACCTCAAAAATAAATGAGCAGAAACTTGAGAAACAGCACATGCAACTAATCAATTTTACAGCACATATTTTTCAGTTGTTTCCACAAATACAAAAAGCTCCTTAAATGTTGGAGTACTTCTCAGATATATATAAAGCATTTACTCACTCAGAGTCTCTAAGATTAGAGTTCCAGAACATATCAATCACGTAAGTATTTAAAAAAACAACAACAAACCACCAAATAAATGCTTTAAAAATTTGTCTGAACACACACCAGGAAACTTTTGTTGCTTTTATGAGCAAGTAATGAGACAGATTTAAAAGTATTCAAAAAAAAATCTTAGTATTGAAAAATCACGACATGTTTTCTAAATTGCTATGGTAAGTCAGGGCATAGATCTCAGACCCAAAACTAAAATCACTCACATTTACATTGAAACATACAACATTAAACTTCAGAAATAAATTATCAAGATTATTGAGAAAGAACACGGTTAAATTTCACCTTATTGCAGTATCATACCATAAAACAAGGTGAGTGAGGTACAATTTGTGCATTACTGTGGGTGTACTAAAACCTGTCAGCAGGATATTACCTCTTCTTATAACACAAAGGTCAAGGCCATCAGAAATCCATCTGCAACAGAGCCCTTGGAAATACTAGTGAAACCAAACAAGAAGATCCAAAGTAAGAGCACAGGGTTACAGTTTTATGTGAGTTAATACTTTTTCTTTCTAGCAAAATGCATCAGTTTAGTAGCATACCTCTGAAACATTTTAAAAATGAATGTATTTAATAGAGCTGAGTCTGGGCATGACTATATTCCTACTAGTATTCCACAAGCCACAGGCTTACTTACTTCAGAATTAAGCCTGAAGCAGCCCACTTAAAGTAATAAAGAACTCCAACAAACCCTTACATCACAGCTCCACCATAGATTTCCAACCATGCCCCAAAATACTGCATTTAAATTTAATTCACAAACCAGAAACTACCATACATTGAACAGGCACTCTAAAGTTTCTACTTTAGCACTGCAAGTCTCTGTGATACTTCTGTGACTGCAGTGCAAACTTAACATCGCTCCTCCTCTTCCCTCCATTCCATCAACTGACCTTACAAAGACAGAAGAGTATTTTTTTCTCATCCCTCCTCTTCATCATAATATCACAACCTTCAGTTATAAAAAGTTCAACAAAATCCCCTCCAACATTTTCTAAAATCAGGTATTTTCCATTTTTATTAACAATTCCATTTGCTTCTTCCAGAAAAGTCTACTTAAGGCCAATGTCTAAATCCTCCTTCCTGAAAATCATGTTTCTTTAAAAAAGCTGTTTGTCTGCTGTACTTTTTTGTTCACTCAAGACAACCAGATCTAGAGACAGAGAGCTTGAAAAACAAATCTTGTTTTTATATCATTACAACACTGTGGATTTGCCAAGGACAAGGAAAGAGCTACAATTTCCATTCCTTAAAAGAAAAGCTGAACATCCACTTTAAACAAATGCTCATTTTTGTCTTACACCTGTTAAAAAATACTGTGCATACTAAACTTGGATTCTATTAATGTTGCTATAGCTGCAGTTATAGTAAACACAGATCTATCAAACAAACAAAGAAACAAAAACAAACAAACNCATCTGGAGTTTTATTGTACAAAAATCAGTTCTTATTTTACAGTCAAAGAAAACCCTGCTCAACAATCCCAATTCCTGCTTATTGGCAGGAATGCAAGATTTCTGCAGCTCCCAGCTGGATATTCCAAAACCCTTGGTAACAAAATAGACAGTTCCGCGCAGTGTCATTCCGAGCTTCTAAACTGAGTAATCTCTCTGCTGTCTTCCTTATTTTCTTTGCAATATAGTTATTAGTTATAAAAGAATACATAACTGTTAGCGAGGCAGCTGCACTTTTTCAAGGGAATTTTTTTTTTCCCCCCCGCACCGCACGGGGTAAGCGCCGGACGCGGCGTCACAAGGAAGCAACTTCCGAATGACAGCGGATAACCGCAGGGAAAACCTGTTGCTGCAAGGGAACGAGGATCCCGGAGCGGAGGCGAAACCTCCAGCCCCCGGGGCAGCCTCTCCCTGGCGAAACCCCACTCACAGCACGAAGCCCAACACTTCCCAGGAGCTCTGCCAAGGCTCCCAAGGGCTGCCGCGGCCCCAGCCCCGCCGTGCCCCCGCAGCTCCCACCAGCGCTTACCGGGCGGTGTCGAGCAGCGGGTGCTTGGTGCCCACCAGCTTGCGGACCTGCATGGCGATGTTGCTGAGCTCGTCGCTCAGCAGGCACCGCAGGCTCATGAAGGACGTCGGGTACCCCACGATCTTTTCGGCCTCCGACACCACCTGATTCCAGGGCGGGCCGCCCGAGGACAGGCACCGGAGCCCGCCGGCGCCGCGGACCCCGCGCTGCAGCAGGGCGCCCCACATGCCGCCTCCCCGAGGACGCTCCGCTCTCCCACTACGAGCCCCCGCGGGGCCTCACACGCCGAGCGGTCGCGGACGAGTCCCGCTTCCGGAGAAGCGCCCCGGCTGTGCCCCGGCCGGCCCCACCTGTGCCCCGCGTCCCGCCCGGCGGCGGCTGCCGGAGCGGGCTCATTGTGCCCTGGGGGCGGCCATCTTGGTCGTCGCAAAACACGGCGCGCCGTAAAGCGAGGGCGGCGAGGCGGGGGCTGAAAATGCGCGCCTGGTGCCCGCCGGCAGCGGGCATTGTCCCCTGTCGTCCGCCCTCAGACTCCGCGGGGGCAAAGCGCCGCCGCTTCTCCGTACTTGTGCCTCCCAGAGCCTTGGCGGAGGGTCCCACTGGAGGGGGAACGCTCCCCGCGCCTGGTCCGGGCTGGTGGCTGGCGGTGCCCCACAGAGTGGGATGTGCTCTGCCTGCGCCCGGGGTTGCTACAGGGACCAGCGGGGAAGAGAAGTCCGGGTCCCACCTAAAGTGCTCGGCCTGTAGTCTTTACCTACACGCTCATGGTTCTGTGCATGTTTTTCGCTGCTAGGATGGTCAGGCTTTGGAATAGGTTGCTCATGGAGGTGGTGGAAACACCAACCGTGGACGTATTCAGGAGGCGCCTGGATCTGGCGCTGGATGGCGTGGTTTAGGGGCGACGGTGCTGGTGTGATGCTCGGACTGACGGCTAATGTTCTGATCTTGACGGTCTTTTCCAGTCCTGATGATCCTATACTTCTGTAATTGCAGTGTACGGGCATTCTTTTTTGCCTCTTCCCAGAGCTGTCTGGGGCGTGGCGTCAACAGCCCTTGTTTCCTGCATGCTCTGCCTTGCACTGTACGTGTATTGTATGGTGCTCTGCTGTGAGCCAGCTGAGGGGGTTATGAGCAGCCTCCTTGTGAGCTGAGGAGGTACTTTCAACCAAACAGTGAACATCCAAAGGGACCGCTAGTTTTGAGTGCCCAAGTCAAGACTTCGGGGTTCTGCAGTTCTACGGCGTGATCTGCTGCATATCTTGTAGTCTTTCCTTAATTCTGAGCACAGCCATCACTGATGCCTCTTCACAGATACCTGCCCCCAAAACTTCTGTGAATTCAGAGAATAGATTTTCCATTTCAGAGAATAGACTTAACAGAGGAGAAAAATTCACTGGCCATCTTCAGAAATTGGGTTTAAGTGACGTCCTCACGCCCACAGATACTTCAGTAAGAATATGATCTGTTCTGTCTTTACAATCACTGATGTCTGTTCCTTCTATATCTTCAAGGCTTTGTTGCAACAAATCAGGCAAAGTTTTGAGGAGAAAACTATCCTGTTGACTACATTAATGTTGAAAATGAGGGTGATACATTTCTTATCTTTGGAAAAACAAGATACAGGACACTTTATTTTGTTTGCATTATTCCACATGGTTTAAAGAGAGTTACATTGATGGATACTGTAAAAGAAGATGCAAATAGGAAACAATCCCATCATAAAAATGTCCAGGAAAGCACAATATAACTCTTGCAATTGCAAGGGAGAAGCTGCTAAAAAGGAACACCCTTGTCTGTTTTTCAATAACAATGACAAGATGTTTGTTGTTTTGACACCTGAGACAACTCCAGCACTCTAAAAGGTACCGTCCTAAGGAAGGGCTCTGACTGTGGAGTCAACAACACCTGGACATGTCTGTGGCATCTCGTAAGTGGCCTCTCCCAATGGGGAGGGAAAAAACTAGAATAGAGAAAACCTGTGAGAAATGGAAAGGTAACTTAACAGTTAAGTTTCTGGTGTCAAATCCTCGCTTTCTGTGCTGCCTGTCTCTGAGAGAATAAAGCTTTGCTTTGAAGGACCTGACACTGAGGCAGTTTAGTTAGCTGGTGTCACAGAGCAAACTGTTGCTAAATAGGGAGTTTCAGCTCATAAACACAGTTTAGAAATGACAGAATGCAGTGGCACGTTTCTGTGCAGAAAGCCTAAGTTAATGAAAATTGCCGGAGGGATGCACTTAAGAGGAGCTACCAAGGCACCTCATCCTGTAATGGTGACAAGTTCCTTGATTCATTTCCTGAGCCATATCCATTCTTGCACTTAATGTGGTTAGTGTTCTGTGAAAAACTTAACATGATTATACAATTAAAGTCCGCTTAAAATAATACATATAAACTGGGGAGAATTAGGGTTCTATGGGCAGTAAACCTACTATCTCCTAATGTGTGAGACTTTAACTTCTTTAAAATTGCTGTTCTTTATGTTATTCTAAAAATCTGAATACCTCTGCACTCTTTATTTAAAATTCTTCTAAGTTCAAGTGGTTTAGAACTAGGGTAAGACCCTTGATACCCACAACACTTCACACTATCACTAGGGCTTCCTCAGGATTCACCATCAGTAGGTTGATGTTCTTTAAAAGCATCAATCGCTAGAGGAATAAAGCAAATATTTTGTCAGTAATTTTCCAGCTTTCTTTATTATTATTATTTCTTGACCACAGAGACTCTGAGAAACCTGTACACTAATACCTAAGGACTTTCTGTCTCTCTCTCAGCCCAAGGCCCTCATCCCTTTCCCTTCTCTTAGCAACTTAAGAATCTTACTTCAGTAGTTCATTTTTGACTCCTGGTCATGGTTCATAATTTCTTTCTCTGAATCTCCTCACTTCTTTGCTTCAGTCCCACACACCATCCCTACAGGCTACTGTTCTTTCAGTCTTGTCACAGCCTTCTCATTTCACTGTCAATAACCCTCTTGTCTGCATAGCCTGCAGCCTAATCGTAGGTTCTTCTTATCATAAATGTTTATGGGTGGGACCCTCCAAATCCTTGGAAAATCCTTTGCCAAATTTCAGGTTTTAAGCATTTCTCAGTCATGCAACCTAATGATATTTTTTAACACAAGGAGAATGTATTTTTTTGCTAACCTCATTTTCCAAACTGAGTGAACTATTTTAAAAATCAGCTTCAGGCTGGCACACCAATCACAGAAAAAAAATCATTACAAATTAGCTGATATTTGACAGTTACAGGCATCAAAAGCCAGGGCCCTATAACAGGCAATGATGACCCATGTTCCCATAGGCATTGATGTTTGCACTGCCTGTTTCTGAAACAGCTTCTCAGTTTTCCTTTCAAAAAACCCCATCAGAAGCAAAAGTATGATGTACTTACTATATCATAAGTTGTGGACAAAACCACGTTTTTTGGGTTTTTTTTTCTTTGCTCATTTCCCTGCAGGATTGGAGAGAAAAACCCACACTGTTTCAAGAGTTTCAGTGACTGTACAATAGACATGTCTATTTCTTTAGAGTCTTAAGCAGAGAAGAAAACTGAAACTCTTTTTTTCTGTATCAACTGACTTTTTAAAGCTTCCCCAGGAGGAGAAAGAAGCCACTGGAGGGGGCCAATATCAAAGTTGAAGAACAAAGATGACAGGTCAAGAGACACTTCTGTTTACATCTGGATGCTCTGGACCAAGGTACCAGAGAATAATCAAAGCCACTACTAATGCCAATTCTGGATCTCTTTTCTAGCAAATGAAACGTGGAAATATTTTCCGGGCTGCCATCTAAAGTAAAACAATTGCAAAACGCTCTTATTTGACTGGGAACATTTGAACTTTCAATTTTTCATAGTTACCCTGGCCTTATACAAAATAAACGTCTATAGGAGAATCAGACTAGTGATGTTATATATTGTAGTAACTGTAACCTGTCTACATGACCAAATCTTCTAAATGTTGCTTAGTTTTTTAATATGTTAAATCAGAGGTGCACTCTAAGACTGTTTACACAAATAAGTGAACAGAAATGTGGCTGTTCCTTCCAAAGCAGCCGTGTAGTTGTTGTTCCCCCACACA
Organism: Tichodroma muraria; assembly: GCA_013390105.1. Lineage (NCBI taxonomy): Eukaryota > Metazoa > Chordata > Aves > Passeriformes > Sittidae > Tichodroma > Tichodroma muraria. The sequence continues at coordinate 8,883 of WAAG01047148.1, forward strand.
CCTATTCCCCCTCCTTTCCCTCCTCTCAAGAATTGATTTACTCCATGGCATCCTGGGAAAGCAGAGAGTTATGATCATTTCCATTTTGGAAGTCAGGAGGTTTAATGGAGAGGTTGTGTGATTTGTCCAAGGCTTTGCAAAAGCCCTAAGGCAAACTGAGAAAAGAATCCGCTTCTCTTGACCTCCTTGTCTGTGTCTTGTCTGCAAGGCTGCCTGTCTTCCTAGCAGCTGACAGAACTACTGACAAGGGCGAAGGCCATATTGATCCTGTAGTTAGACACTGAAAAAGCACCATCATTTAGCATCGCTTGGTTTCAGTAGGAGTCATGTCCCTTGGACAGAATTTGACACTTAGAAGTATTAATTTTTAAGCCTAATTATACCTACTGTGATACCAATATCAGAACTTGATACGTTGCTGGTTAATAAATGATAACAAATGCGAAAGATCTTTTCAAAACAAACAAATATAGCTGTGATACATAGGGATCCTTTGACATCGAAGGTGTGTGTAACTCTTTTCACTCTGCACACCAGGCTCAGGGATACAGTAGCTCATCAGGGATACAGTAGCTCATCGGTGCACCGCACAGTCGGGAAGCCAAAGATCCCGCTGGGTCTCAGCAGCACTGCGCAGGCCGTGGGACAAACCCCTCCTGTGCCACATGCCCTCAGAATGCAGCTGCCTCCTCACTGGCTCATCAGTCAGCACTGCAAAAGAAAGAAAAATCAATTGAAATCCCTCCATTTCAGCAAGCTGAGTATGAACAGGAGTAGATGAGTGTGCAGCTGATAACGCACCCCTTTCGTAGAGTCACTGTTTGTTCACCTCCCCACCCAATTTTCATTGTAAGAGCCTCTCTGGCCATCTCCTCTGGTGGGCAGTGCTCCACTCAGGGGAATTTGGACAGAGACTCGGAACAGCAACGTTTTGGAGCCGAGTAATGTAAAACAGAAGGAGAAAAAAGAAAAGTGTATTGTTAGTTTCTACTCATACGCAATCAAAAGCAGACAAAACATCCATCATCCTGTACAATATTAGTCTTTAAATATTCAGCTTTATCAGTTCCTCCATTCCTAATCCATCATTAACAACCCCATGAAGCCTCAGCTGATTAGCCCCACCTCTGCAGCTCAGCAAACCATTAACTATTTATTATTTGTATTTAATTGAACATCAGTAGCAGTAGAAAACTCCAACCAGACACATTTCAAAACCAGAACAAAGGAGATGGTCCCCCGCCTAAGAAATTCATGGTTTGGACAAGAGTGAAATGCAGCAAAGAGGAAGTGACAGGCATGCTGAACAAAGGCTTACCCATGTACTCTCTATTGAATTCCCCACCCCACAAATTTCTAGATTTTCTATGGATTTTTTTTTTTCAAGGAGTTCCAACTCAGTATCCCTTAAAATCAGAGAAGATGATGTGATTTGGGAGGGTCCTGCAGGGAAAAAAAATGGGATTTTTTATGTTAGATGAAAAATGGTTTGAAAATCTCTACCTAAATCATGAAACAGTTATCAGGTAGTGACAGAAATCAGGGATTATAGTCATAGTATGGGCAGGAAAGTGGCAAACATACACAACATGCACATTTTATGTGGACTTTAATAAATAAATGGAAACATTTCTCAGCTAAAATGCTTACTTCCTGGGGATTAAATATATGTAATTTATGAAGAGTTATTTGTATTTTGTTGCTTGCTATTCATATGCATAATCAAAACAGATACAATTCTAAATGTTTTTTTTCTGCTCGTAGGTCTGGATTTGGACACCTTTTTCTGTCTTTCTCTTTTTATTACTTACACTGTAAGCTAAGGCTGGCTGCACATTTCCTCTGAAGTAAACTTTGTAGAAGTCACCGGTGTCTTTGTTACCTCCACCTGGGTTTCTGTACCTTTCTATTTATGAGTCCCCTTTGAAACATGCCTGAAAGATCCAGTTGCCAAGAAAGTTCCTACCAACTGCCTGAGCAGAGCTGCACAGCATGAGCACTCCACACCAGAGACTCGGCACTGGCTTCCTGTTTACTGATCAACTTTAAAGCCCAGAGCACTGGAGGAAACAATTTTCGAAGGGACTTCTCTACCTCTGTGCCCACTCACTGCCTTGCTACCAGGTGGAGAGTAATGCCAGTCTGGGAGCCAAGCTCAATAGATGAAAGTGAACATAGATGATACGGAAAATGTTTTTTCAATTCCGGTTGGAAAACTCAAGTTAAAACCATTTTAATTCATCCTTGTAATTCTGTATCTGAACAAAAGAATGTACTTTAAGTAGCACTGACTTAATGGCTTTGAGGAAATTAAAATGTATCCATCTATAAAACACTGTGCTATCTATACGCTTTACCCCAGTCTAGGTAAATGCTTCTGTTAAAAATAGGTACTTTCCAGTACTATTCCCTCTGCTTTTGAATTTATCCTGATGTCAATCTGTTGGAGACAAAGAGTGATGACTCTCAGGGTACAAGGGGTGATGCATTTATATTTACCTGGCACTCGACTCACTTGCATCTGTTCTCCTTTTAATCACTGTAATTAAGATGCCTTCCTGTCTCTTCTGTACACGCTCTAAAATAGTTCATATTTGGACATCACAGCAATCATTGTTACTGCTGCAGAAGGACAAGAGGAAGAAAAATTGACTTAGGCCAGCACAGTTAAGTAACCTATAGAAGGGAAAACATAAGCTACTAATGCAAAATAGAGTTTGAGAGCATTGTGTCAGATGAAAGGAACATTTAAAGTAGTACAGCCTGTCTCCCATAAGAGCCAGAATGAAATGATTAAGGCAATAGAATGAGAAATGACGCAAATATGGAGAAATGAGTTCTGTGTTATGTCCACCCAACTCTGACCTGACTTCACTTTGGAGATTTCTTGAGCCAGATGCTCTGTCAAGTTTATTATGTTTAATAAATGAAAATTGAGTGATTTCTCAGAACTTCCAAGTCTGGCTTTTCCAAGCTCTTCTTTGAAGCTGTTTGGACCTTTTTCCCTCCAAACATCCCATGGGCACTGTGTTCCCCAGGTTTTTTTATGTGTTATGTGGAAGAACCCCACTACATTTAATTTATTTTAAGCTTCCTATCTGCATTCAGAACCAATGAGGCATGCCCAAACTACTGTAAAATAATCTTGAACAACATCTCCATCCATTTCTGCTTTATTAATTCGCCTTATCTTCCTTCTTTCTTCTCTAATGCCCTTTCTTTTATCCTAATAAAGCTATAAAGGCATCTAATTAACAAATCCATGCCTATGCCATACCAAAATTCAAATGACTGAAAGCACAGCAATCCTTCAGAGACAGAGTCTTCCGCAATGATGTCACTTACTTGTAAGTTTAGTCTTAAACTTTGGCACTTCAGTTGCTTTCTGAGCTCTTGAGTGACAGTGACCTGATTTTCAGAGGTGCTTAGCACCCACCAGCTCTCCAGGGGAGCTGCAGGCATTCCACAAGCACAAGAGAACACTTTTATGCAAAGCATCTGCCTGACTGGTCACTCAAGTATTAAATTGTTATTCTGAATTCAGCTTCACAGTGTAGTGACATAGGAAATCATCAGCCCTGGAGTGAAATAAAGAGCCTTAAGACTGGTAGTACAACCCTTACTTATGGTGATTTAAGGTAAGTAGTACTCTTTAATTAAATATTACTAAATGTGAATCTTCTCTTTTTTTTCAGGATCAGTGGCAAATGCTACAGAGGAGAATTCTTCTACAGGTTTCACGTACTATAAATGTACAGATTTGCTATATCAGGAGTCCTGCTGGAGCATCTGGTTTTCAGCTTTGTATCTCTTTCCACAGTAAAACACCAAAACTTCAACTTACATTTTCACCTGCACAATCATCTAATAGATACACTTTCCATCTACCCTATAATTTTTTCTCTTTCTCTGTTCCACTCTTGGAACTTGTTCAGACCTATTCTCCAGCCAAAAGCAGGTGGGTTTTTTTCCCTTCAGTGTACTCCTCTTTGCATTTCTTTTTGCTTTCTCACCACCTTTCTACGTGTCAGTCTTGTTCCACTTCTTCTCCCCAGTGGCATTCAGAACTCCTGCTACTTTCGTACACTCTCACCATTTTAAGCTGCTTTCCCACATGCTGCCTTTCACGGGGCACCTTCCATCCACTGATTTCCAAAGCACAGATGCTTGTTCGCTTTCCGTGATGGCAACAACAGCTCTAAAAGAAACATATCGTTTCCCCTCCTGCAATTCATGCACAAATGCCTGGCATGTGCTGCCTGGAGAAAGCCTTTCAACTTTGAATTTCCTTGCTTTTGTGGAATCTGTGGAAAAGTCTGATAAATTACAGCTTTGGCAGTTATTTCAAATAACTTTATTTGCAGCCAGCTGAGACAAAATCTGTCAATAGTGCCATCCCTATGTTCTTTCAAAGGTTGTTGGTGTTTCATGAGGGAGCTCAAAGTCAAGCTGGTTCAAAGGGAGGCTCATGTTTCGTTTTTTCCCAAGGTTAACTTACATGTTCTAATGGTGACATGACTGTCTTACAAGACATAAGAGCTGAGTTCTAGTTGAGGCCATGAGTCTCTTCCAGTACATGTGTTTTGTCACTTTATCTCTCTCCTGATGACTTCTCATCTGTAAAATAGCTGTAATACTAACTGGTAGTTGTAATATTAGTTAACAACGGATAAGAAGAGCCCAACTAATCATATGGGTGGCAAAGTTTTGGAGCTGGCCTTGGACCTGGTTTCAGTGTTGGCAGTTTGGGAAAGGGCAGTGAACTTCAGTCTACAACTCCTCTCACCAGGGCTCAAGAGACAGCAACTGTGACACACGATGTGCAACAGGCAACTTCTCATGTTGTCCTGAGAGCCAGAGGAAGAAATAATACAGAGCCTTGGCTTTGCAAACCACTGCTGCCTGAACTTGCAGGAATGGTGGTGCACCTGGGGACCTCTAGTGACACTCAGAATAAACACCAGCATGGCAGGGTTTGCCGAGTGTGTGAGCAGGATTTCAGTGCATGCTAATGAAAATAAGCATGGTGCTCCTGACCCTCTATTCCCTGAAGCTGTCCAAAGCTGAAGTCTCATGGTAAGCCTTTGCTGAGCCACCTGGGTGGGATGGAAGTTGTATGTGACTGTCTCCCATCTACACCCTCTGGTGACCTGAAAACAAGTGGTGAGAACATATGAATTCTGCTTTAACCAGTAGCACTGTGAAAAGAAGTCGATAACCACACTTGACTTCAAGAATCTTGAGTGGAGAAGGATACAAACGCTGATCATGTTTTAAGGCAAAAGATCCTGCCTGTGTAGAGAAGGATTCTCAGGACTGTCTTTCAGCAAAATCTACTTATGGTAAGAGATATAGATTATTATCATTAATGTTACATGCATGATTTAATTAGGAAAAGCCACACAGTTCATGAAAACAAAATATTTCCAGCTAATAGTATTACTAATTACCTAAAAGATCATAAATCAAAACAAATTTAATAAGATGCAGGAGAAAAGGCTGACAAGAATCTCATGAATTTCAGCAAAGAATCTCATGAATTTCAGCAAAGAAAAGTGAAATCCTGCACGCAGATCAGAATAATATTTGTAGTAACAAAGCTGAGGAATCAGCTAAAAAGCAGCTTTGCAGAGAAGGCCCTGGGGACCCTAGTATTCAACAATCTGAACATGAGCCAGGAGTGCAGCCTTGCAGCAAAGATGTCTGGGATGCATTAGGACTGCTGGCAGGTTGATGGATGTGATCCTTCCTCTCTGCACAGCTCTGGTGAGACACACCTAGACTGCTGGGTCAAGATCTGAGCTCCACAATATAAGAGACACATGGACACACTGCAACAAGGACAGTGGAAGGCCACGGAGAGGATGAAGGGACTGAAGCATCTGATGTTTGAGACACTGAGAGATTTGGGATTGTTTAGCAGGGAGAAGGCCCAGAGAAGGTATGATCAATGTGTATAAATACCTGAATGGGGGCAGGCAAGTAGAAAAGACAGAACAAGGCTTTTTTTCAGTGATGGGACAAGAGGCACATGGACACAAATCGAAGTACACCAAATTCCATGTAAACATAAGAAAAAGCTTTTTTTTTTTTGCTATGAATGTGGTCAAACACTGGAAGAGACAGCCCAGAGATGCTATGGAGCCTTTATACTTATCCAAGATATGACTGGACACAGAACCAACCTGCTCTGCTTTGAGTGTGGAGGTTGGACTGTGCGATCTCCAGAGGTCCCTTCCAATCCCAGCTATTCTTTGATTTGCTAAATACATGCCCCATTCCAGTCCTGAATATATCTCTGTCATGCATGCCCAAGATACGTTTGGATTTTTTGACAGACTTTTCACCACATCAATGTGAAGGCACTGCCATTATGTATTAGGATGTGTAAAAGTAATGTAAACATAACTGAGAAGATCAAGAGATTGAATCACATGTCATGTAGGATTCTGGGGAGATGCTGGCAGGAAAACAAGCATTGCAGTAGAAGAGTAATTGTCAAATAATGACATGTCAAAGCCCAACTTTTACCAACTCTGAAGCATTTAGTACATATCAGTATAGATACCTTGACATGTTTCTTTGGGTCCAGGAAAGAAATTAATAACCCGCTGTATCATTGTATATGCAATGCAGGGGGTAATTTGGACAAAATGATGTAATGTTTTTGAAAGCATGACAAGAAAATTAAGGATGAAGAAACTCCAGAATGACTTTATGAATGAAAAGAACCTGCAATTGCTTTCCATCCCTTGACAGATGTTACTTAAACTGACATACTATATCATGCAACAAAGCTTACAGGGGAAATACAGGATTATGAGAAAATGTATAAACCACTGTCATTATTGTAAAAAATTCTTTTATTCTATACAGAAAGACAAAAAGAGGGGGGATACTTTTTAGGAAGAACTTGATGTAGAGTACTGTACCAGTGTTTTCAGGAATCAGCAATATTAATCTCTTAAAAAAGAGTGAAGTTAAAGAGAAGGGAGAACTTCCTGCTGTATCCCAAACCCACACAATCTCTCCCCCTCTTCTCCTGCCACTGTAGAGACACTGCCATCTGGGAGACTTGCCTATTTATTAAAGTAAAACCAAGAAGACTCTCTCCTGCCTTCTTCTGTGCAGAGAAGCAAAATAATCAGAAGGGGAGGAAACAGTCATTGTCAAGAAATGGTAGGTGAAGAAATGCATCTGCCTTGGCTATAAACATTCTCAGTTCACCTCAGAGGGAGGTTTACATCTCAGGACTATTGCAGAAAGCACAAGTCTCCACCTCTCACCAGTTTTGCTTCCGACTTTGGCCGTTCCCTGCTTTTGATGTGTGTAAGAAACAGGGGCACAGCACACACAGAGTTAGAAGGGCACCTCAGACCGTCTCCAAAGCAGTCTTTGGAGATCAGCATTTTGGATGTCAGCCCCAATGAAAGAAGAAACCCTCAAGAAGGTAGAGCTTAGTACACGTTCTTACCAACCTGTGTGACAGAGCAAGTAGAGCACCACTTCGGACCAAATGAAGCTTCAAAAGATTCACAAAATCTCTTTTTAAAAGATTCATTTCATTCTGAGGTACAAACGTTAACTGTAATGGAGCTGCAAACCCGTAGTTTGTCACAACCAAGTTCAAGTCTGGTATAACGTGTCTAAGTTTTTTGCTCGTCCACAGGCCCTTTATTTTTCTCTACCTGATTTTTGGCATAGTATTCAGCATGAAAGCATCACAGAAGAGTTACTGAATAACCAGAGTGGATAGATAGAGTGTAGCAGTAGACAGATGATAAAGATTTTTTCCCAAAGTTGATACTGGTGTCCAGGACATATTTTTACTAATTTGTTTTTTAATGCATTGCTACCTTTTAAAAAGGTTTAATATTGATTGATTTTTAATACCGTGGGTGTTCTCTTGTACTAAAGACTTCTTACTTACTTTTGTTGTAAGGAACATGAGAAAATAAAGAAGAAACAAAAAGGCATTTTAACAGGATTCTCGGAGGTATTTAACAAAGAATCATAGAAACAAGTTAACTTTTCTTTCTGTTTATCAAATTGTGTGAGGATTCAGGCCAAAAGAGCAATTGTTATTAACAATTTAATAAGTTAAATAAAGTTTCTCCCTTTTTGCCAGAAGTTTCAAAAAGCATTAACAGTGTTAAGGTACTGTCTTGCCATTAATTCATACAGATTTGACACTGATATCCTAAAACAGAACAAAAAAATTGAAATATTCATCAATATTAAAATATCTCCAAACATTTCCAGATCTTTGTATTTGGAAAGCTGCCACTACTCCCAATTCAACTGCCATACTGAGTCTGCTTTGGAAAGGCTACCTCTTGACATTTTGCAGAACAGCCTCTAATCGTCTAAGGAAACTCTGGATTGAGATTAGTATCCACAGCAGAAAGGAATCTACAGACACTACTGTGTGCAAGTAATGCTGTGGGCACTCGTCCAGGCTCAGGAACGAGTGGAATGTACCCCTTCTGCAAGGTATGGGTGAAAAAACATCACTGAAGTGGAAGTGGGGTTTGGGTGGAACTGAAGCAAAAGAGAAGCTCATATTTATGTTTTCCATGTGTATGAAAATGGCTGTCTACTTATTAAAAAAAATATTTGGAGCCAATATTTTAACTATTCACTGCATTTATTTGCTTCTGATGGCATAAATAATCTATCATCTTAGTGTGCCAAACAAAAAGTCAGAGGAACATTTACACTTCAAGTCAAAAAGAAAAAAAAAAAAAAATCAACGTAATGGAACTTTTCTGTGAACTCACATAATGAATTTCTTTGTTTAATTAAACACTTCAGCAAACCAAATTCCTGAATTTAAATTGCTGTTTATTATGGCTTCCCCTCGGATACAGGTGAAAGACTGCATAGACATATGTTTTCCACGGTGACTGGCATTACCAAGCAACCTGATGGAGAGCTGACAACACCATGGCAAGCAGGGAATAATGAGGTAAGTTATCAGCAATATTAAGAGAACCCAGTTACGAGCCTCACCTTTACTTTGGCCTGCGACGTCTGGGGCTGTTACTTGGGGAAAAAAAAAAAAGAGACAACAGCGTCCCTTTTTACCTTCAGCTTTCCCCCTGTCTGTGTGGGTGGACGTGTGGGTTTATACGTGCATAATCGCACGCAGACTGGTGCTTAAACACGTTTCGGTGTCCGAGGCTCCATGATGCGTTTCCCACCGTGCTGGGAAGGAGCGGGACAGGAGGGGGAGCTCTCGCCGCAGCCGCCGGCCGGGGATGCTGCTTCTCGGGCCGGGGGCGGCGGGGCCGCGGCGCCTTCGCCCGGCCGCCGCTCCCGCCTCCCGCCGGGCAGCACCGCGGCTCCGGGCATGGCCCCGCTTGTCCCGGTTTGGCCTCTGAAAACCGGCTCGTTGTTGCCAGAGTGCCCCCAAAGCACCGTTCGCTTGTTGCTGTTGCCTCCCAAAACCTTTCGCTTTGAAGCCGTCGCGCTGCTTACATATTTAGCAGCTGGAAAAATCAGGCCTGCTTGTTTATCTCGTCCTCCTAAGCAGGAAAAAACTAAGAAAGAGCTCATTAATAATATTAAAGAGACTTATGCTTTAATAAAGGCCAAAAAGAAGAACTTGGAGCAGAGTGTTTGATTTATGTTACCTAAAAAGCAGCTCTGGTATGTGGATAGGTCACCTTTTAAAACATTTGAACACTAATAAATAGGAACAATATGAACAATAGAATATAATTTAAACCTGGGGTGGTTTATTTTAGGCAGCTCATTTGCACATGTAATTTTATGAACGATACTTATTTTTCAGAAGTCCAAGTTACTGTGCTTGCAAAAAGTGCAAATTCAGAGCTGGAAACAAATCTGTGATAAAACAAAAGTAAGGAGCTTGGTAAAAGATGGAGCCTTGGGTGTAGAGCATGTGCTTGGGCAATGGAAGGAAAAGCTCAGGTTCTTGCCACTACTTAGAGACCTCTGAAAGGCGGAATCCCATGGTTTCTTCCCAATTTTAAATGTGACCAAGAAACCAACCATCTTCAAACCCTTGAACTGTCATGACAGTGAGAGATTTTCTCTACTCCACTGTAGTTAGAACACACACTCTAATAGATTGATTTTAAATCACCTTGGAAATTTCACAAGGAATTTGGTCTCATTAAACTCAGGAGTAAAATCTTCACTGATTCCCACAGGATCAGGGTTTCATCTTTGGCTGCAAACTGCTTACTGATACCACATACCCCGGTATCTCTGTCTCGTAGAATAAATCTGAGTAGTTTTATTGATCCAATCAGTCACCTTTATTCACCTGTTTAAGATGTTTGCAGAATCTGTATTGAGAACTACAGAACCAGGATTCTTTACTGAAAATACAGGTTTTTATACAAAAAATACGTGGTGCTGCCACAGTTCAGTAGATGTGTTTAATGTTAGGGTGCCTGTAAAGTAAATAGCAGATTTATTTTCTCATAACTTTTTGGAAATGTTCAGATCAATGCCATTGTATGGCTGACAAATGTGTTGTTTCCGTAGATTCTGATATTCTGCCTCCCCTTATGAATTCAGGAGTTACCACTAAAACCTGAAAGAGTTCCTTTTTGCTAGTCATTCCCTCTCTCTTAGTAACGAGTGGAATAATTAGATGGTTTCCAAAACTTATTTCGGTACCTCCGATGTGTGTCAGATAACATCTGAGCACTCTAAATGCATGAACTTCTGTGTTGACAGTTGATGGTCTTCCATATGCTGTCACTAGAAGAACAACTTCCCAAGAATATGCAGTGTAATAATATGCAAAATATAAAGGTAATAACAGCTCTAGAAAAGCAGGAATCGTGACAGTTGCAGAAATAACCTGCTGTCAGATGGAGATATTATTATTAGGACACAGAGAGATAGAACTTTTGTATCCATCCCAGTCCTACATTAATACTGAGAAAAACAAGGAATGCTTTAAGACTATGGCTTTCATCTGGTGGTTGACAAGGTACTGGGGGACTGGAGGTTCTTTTTAAAGAGCTTACCAGAAGTAGCTGAGAAAATGAGCCTACTGTCAGGAGAAATAAGTTCACATCTCCATTCAAAAGCATTCAGAAAAATACTGTGAAAAAACCCTAGCTGAATGCTGTTACTTTTGGTGATCAAGAAGTGAGAATCAGCATTCAGAACTGGTAGCAAGAGGGGTGGGAAGTGCTTCAATTTGCAGCCAAACCTTCAGATGCTAGTCAGGAAAACCGGAATGACAGACTTGATCCTGAAGAAAATTCATTCTGGTCTACTCAGTGTAACCTGCTGTAGTCAATTCACATCACCTAGGCTTGCAAATACCTTCTCCAAAGTATCTTCCAACATTAACGGAAGTTATGTTTATGCTGGGAGTTTGAGATTAATCTTTTTGTCAGATTGTCAACGCAAACCTGTTAAATTTATGCAGTGCTTAATGAAACGGTGCCAGTGCTCTATTACAATACACATGGTAAGTATTGAGAAGTAGTCCTCTGATGTTTCACTGAACAAGAACCATTTGAGGCAACACTTTGTTTAGCAGAAGTTTTAAGGTTTTCCTTAAAACTCTTCCATCCACTCTACACAGGAAGTAGCAATATGTCTAATACAAGAACTAGTTTTGTCTTTTTCATTAGAATGGCTGAATGTATCAGCAAGGTGGTGGCTATTCCAAGCAGAATAATCGTCTGAGGTTGGCTGGCTTTTTCCAGCCAAAGGTTTCGAAGAGCCACGTGAGGTTGTGTTTAAAAGCAACTACTGCTCGCACTGTCTGTCTTATTCTTATTGTGTGAAAGAATACACTGAGATTTTGGGAATATCTCCTGTATTTAATGAGAGCTCAAGTGTACTGATTTGTTTGTAATAGAATACAGTAAGCAAAACATAGAGGTGAGGTCACTGGTGGTGGTGGGGTACAGGAGGAGGGAAACCTCCCTGCTGAGCATCGTCCCTTGAAGGTTACCTGTAGTCACAAGTTAGTTTCCACAAGTTTGAGAAACCACTGTATTTTAAAACACTACAAGCAAGAAAAGAAATAAACCTTGGTTTGTTCTCATGCTTGCTGCTTGGTGGGTGTGAGCCCAGACCTTGTGAACGGACCAAGCCCACAGCACGAGCCCTTCTGCGGCTGAACTGCAACTCTGCTGTCAGCAGAGCCTTCTCCAGGGTCTCTGCGAGGTCCTGCTGTTCTGCGAAAAACAAACGATCAGGGCTGAGTTTTTTCCAACATCTGCCTGATTCTTTCAGGCAGCTAGGGGAGTGGCAGCACCTTCGCCTCGCAGCGGCCGTGACCTTACCACTGTGGATGTGCCTTAGGATTTTACAGGCTCAGTCTAGTTGCTATCTCATCTTTTGATGCTCGATGCTCTAACAGCTGAAACTGTGCAAAATCCCTGTTTCTTCTTGTTCTCAAAGTCACGGGGGAAAATGTGCCCCGTGTCTCTAATCGCGCTGACAGGCAGGCAGTCAGGCAAGGCTCATTTTAGTAACGAAACGAACAAAGTTGTGCTCAACTTTTCATGCTAAAAAGTGCCAGTGATTTAAAGCTTCGGCAACAGAGAATGTAAATTAGACATTGTTGCACACAAACCGAACTTGTCTTTGACAGGCTAAACAGAGATTTTTGTGGGGAACCTACTCATGGCCACACGGAATGCAGTTTATCTTTCGACTGTGGGTTTGGGTGTTTTTATAAAAAATGTATCATTTTAAGGTGTACCGCAGTTGTAATGAGAAACCCCGTACGATTACAATTTTGACTATCGGAACAATGGACACCCCCGTGCCGTAATGTGTTGTATCGGGTAATCATGGACTGCCAGGGAAAGCGGGGAAGCAGAGCCTAGGAATAATCAATGTATCGCCCACAGTGTGTGCTGTAATCCGGCACCTCCTCGCTGAAGCGCGTCCCACCGAACCATTCATCCGCACCTCCCCGCCGCAGATAAAGGGAAAAACAGGAGTGATCAGGGAAAAGAGCCTCGGCTGAAAGCGGCGGGGACGGGACGGGACCGGATGGGACGGGGGCGGTCGGGACGGGTCGGGTCGGCTGCGCAGAGGGGCACAGGCGGGATGGGCCCCTCGGCTGTTCGTGGGGGGCACCGGGCACCCCTCCCCATCCCCATCCCCATCCCCATCCCCATCCCGGGCTGGGGGCGGGGGCGGGT
>WAAG01047148.1:59985-84261 GCA_013390105.1 Tichodroma muraria
GATTTTCCTCTTACCACATAGATGGACGCAGCCCTGCAGTGTCCTGTATGCCTGTGGCCCTTCTTTCCCTTGAAATTCAGAGTCTCAAACGAAAAGGGAAACCTGTTAGAAATCAAACAACAACTCAGTCTCAATAACTCCTATTATTTTTATTTTAGCCCCTGGGTTTTCACAGTTGTGGTGCACAGTGCTACTAAAAATTAGGTGGAAGAGAGCTCCTAAAACTAAATATAAGTCTTAAAAGATTAATTTAGAGATAAAAACATTGCACTGACATTTAAATATGGGAGAAAGGTTTGAATTATTTCATTGTGTAGTATTAAAGTAATGGTCAACTTTGGCTATTGTTGAATGGTTCAGTTTCATGCCTCCTTCTGCAGAAGCAATTTATCAATATCACTGCCTTGATACAGCAACTCCCTATGAGTTTTGACTAATGTACAAGCATTAAAACAACAAGTAGCTGTACTCCTGACTTCAGTGTATGCTGGTTACTTCATCCTAAAGAAGAAGGATTAGGAGCTCTGAAAGAGGAGATTCTAAAATACCAAAGAAAAGGGTTAAACAAGAGATAGTTTAAAAAGGGGGAAAAAAGAAGCATTGAATCTCTCTGGAGGCTATTTAAGAACACCATATTAGATGCACAGATGGTATGTATACCTCTGAGCAAGGAAAAGTAGAAAGGGGAGAGTAAATCTGGCATAGTTAAGTGAAGAAGTGCATAAGCTTAAAGGGACACTGTCAACTTAAAAATCACACTTTTACTGGAAAATTTGTTACCTACTACTGTTACAAACAACACCTATGATTACTGTAACTGAAAGATGAGACAAAAAACTCCCTCTGCTTTTTTGTGTACTTTCTTTGGGCCTGATCCAGATTCCATTTGCATCAGTGGGTGACATCCCATTGCTTGTAATTAGCTTTAGATCAGGCCCTGTGCATATTTGCCCTGTACATTGTGTACATGCAATTCAATTATTTTGCATCTGGTCTGTTTTCCTATTGTTTCTGTGGTTTTTCACACAGCAAGAGTGCAAAAAACCATTTTTTTCCAATTTGGAAGTGTGGTTCTTAAATGATGGAAATGCCACCAGGGTCCTAGACATACACATAGCAGAAATACCAAATGTTTTGCCTTTTTAAGACAAAACACTTCCTTAAAAAAATTTGAAAACACAATCTATTAGTTATAGCTAAAGGTTCCTGAGGTGAAGTGCAGAAATTACCCGAAAGGTGCAGGTACCAGGCAGTGTAGAAAGTATAGAAAAAGTGACTCTGTAGAAAACAAAAAGCCACCTGTAAAACCCTGTGCCTGTAGGACATCCAGCCATGGCTCTGACCTCTTCTGAAAAAGTGGAACAGCAGGGAAACTAAATTAAATTTCCTGTGTTCGTCTTCACCACAGAGGATGATGAGGAAATTCCTGTCCCAAGGACACTATCCACAGGAAATCAGAGTGTGGCCTTATAACAGAATTTGAAGTCTCTTAGGATGAAGTTATGGAGCAACTTCAGCAACTTGAGAGCAGTAAATCACCAGNCAAAAACAAAAAAAGAAAAGGAGACGTAAGAAGGCTACTTCATTCTTGAGCACAGGAAATGAGAGCTCCTAAATAATTTTTATTTAATTTGATTAACAGCAGAATAAAGTAACTTCAGTTATGCATGACCTGGCAGGTAGTAACACCGTAAAGAACAGCTGGGACATAATTTTTATACATAACAGGTTTTAGACAGAGTTATTTAGGTAGTTATTTGGACTCAGGACCACGTTTCCTGGATAAGATTAACTGGTTTTGATGTGTTGTTTGATGCCCTCCATGGATGCAGTGTATGCAGCATACCTCAGCCCACATTTTCATAGTAAGCTGGACATTTAAATAAGAAACTGATTGCATTGAAAAGGACTCAAGTGTCCTGCCAAAAGAAAAATTACTTTATAATGCTGAGGAATGTTTTTATATGTGCTACACAATTTTCTAATTCAATTTGCTTGAGAAAAACTAATTGTTTTTTAGGAAAAAAAATTGGATTTTCCAACAAAAGACAGATACTTAATGCACAAACCCGCTCAACCACGTTCCCATTTTCTGCAATTATACCGTATGGGCAAGGAGTAACAGACGAGTACAGAGGTTTTGCCAAGCACACGCGGGTACTATGTACACACGCACGGAAGTCAGCTGAGGGAGGCAAATTAGAAGTTCTAATGGATTTGAAATTTAGTAAAGCACTTGAAATGGCATCTCATGAAATCTTACCCTCAGATTAATTCAAATTACTTTGGATATGAGCACTGTCAAGTGGCCTGGAAACAGGCTCAAGGAATAAAGGGTGGTGATAAAGAGCAGCATATCAGGTTGTGGATAGAGAAGTGCCAGGGGGACTTTCGTGAGGTTGGTCTTGTTTCATGTTTCGTTAATGATCTCCAGGAGAGAACAGAGAACAAGTTCACAAACTCTGCAGCTGATACTGAACTAGGAGGAGTTGCAGATACCAGACTGGACAGAAAATAATTCTCTGGAGGAATTAGAAATAACAAAAAATTCAACTCGTACTTTTACGAAAGTGAGTTAGTATGTCTAGGGGGGCAAAAAAACAACCTGAAAGAAATATCTTATAGGAATGAGTGAAGCTAGACAACAGCCTGAAACTGAGGATAGGAAAAGGGCAATAAGTTGGATGATGCAGATATAATGGTAGTTAAATGGGCTAGGATCTGGGGTGGATGTTGGACCCCAAGTCCAACATGGAGTTGGATTCCGTGGAGTGGAGTGTTGAGGAGGATAGTTGGGTGGTTGCTGTAATGTGGATAGAGCAAGGAGTGGCAAGATTTGGAGAATTTGGATGTGCAGAGTTCAGTCATCAGAAAAATCAAAGATGCTTTAGGGAATACGGTAATGTTAAGCCTGTGGAGAAGGAGGAGAGGGCTGGATCAGAGGTTCGTTCATCTTTTGCAATTTTGATGTGTAATACTTCGAGGTGTCAACACTTACAACAACACAGTTACAACGCTGTGTAACTGGGGCCTGAAATGAGGTGGTTTGCTTGGGACTGACTAAGCTGGGAAAATCCAACACTAGTAAACACTGTGGCTGGCACTGGCAGGGGGAATGCGTATCGTGTCCTCGGTGTATTTTCTGTCTCCTGCAGAAATGAATGGATAGCATGCTCAGATTCAGCAGGAGTTATTACTTCCCAAAATTACACTGCCCATTTTAAGACTCAACTGTTACAAATAGTTAAAGGCCTGAGCCACAAGCTGCTGAAATAAACAGGAATGCTCTGTTTGGAATAGCAGTTGAACTGATACTGAAATTAAATGGTGCAGTTGCAGAGGTTTGATAAAACTGATTATTATTAGCAAAGTGTATAGCTAAACCAAGTGAAAGAGCAACAGAAACTCAAATCTCGTGAGAGATGTGTCAGCCCCAGATGCATCCTACAACTGTGTAAACAGGATGTTTTTCATTCCTTCCTTCAGGTATTGGCTATTGTCAGCTGCAGTTTGCCAGATGAGATGAACAAATGGGCTGATCGCTATGGCAAGACCCATCTTCCTAATCAGAGTGGTTGCACTGCTGCATAGCAAGCATGAAGGGCTCTGTGACATAACTCAGATCCAAATTGACGTGTCCTGTTAGGCTGGGCAAATACATAGCTGGTGTAAGCAGGCATAACTTTGTTAAAATAAATGGGGCACTTGGATCAGCAGTAATTTTGGCCCAATGTAGGAGTTGTAATAGCTCCATTTAGTTCTTACTGGGTCTGCATGAGCAATAGGTTTGGTATAGTCTTACTGGGGAGTTTTTTGTTAATATCACTCAAATGAAAATGTTTTGTCTCACTTTCAGTTATTCTCAAGTCTCTCTTAAAAAATTTTCAGCCTTCATAATGCAGTTGTCAGGGTCACCACAGTGCTTTTTTGGAGTATTTTGAAAATGTCAATATTTTCTAGTATTTGCTGTTGGTGAAAATATGGAAAGTGTAAAAGACTTCTTATAAAAAGACTAAAGCAGTATGTGAGGTTGTGTTCGATCTCACACAATAAGGGCTGTTTTTAAAGAAGGATCATGTAGACCTCTAATTAATTATATCTGGACATTTCAGCATAAAATGTAATGTGTAGCATCTTCACTATGCCTAATGTTTCCAAAGGACACAATAGAGATATTACAGCATATCACCTAATTTGTAAGTTGTTTCCTAAAACTGATTTCCTAAAGACAGCTTACAGCAAATGTGGTTATTTTGAGCTTTTTATTTCTTCAGCCTTGAACTTAGGTGTGAATAACTCAATTTAAATTGCAGAACAGAATATGCAATAGCATACTGACCACCAATTTCAAAACAAAGGGAGTGTTTTGGTCTTGTGAGTGTCAGGGGCAATATTTCCATTGATGTCAGTAGGATGAGAACTGAATCACAAAGTTCACTTGTGAACAAAAAATAGTCACTTTAAGCCAGTGGCGGTATTACAGCAGGAAAAATGAAGAATTCAGTATTTGTGCTCTACAGCTATAACTTTTTGCTGATAAAGCTGTATAAGGTATTTAAATTTACCCTAATTTATATTAAATAAAATAAAGCTCAGGTCTGCTGCAGTTAGGCTGGGTAGCTCTTTATCCTCCTGTAGCCCAGGGCACGGAGGTAATGCACATTTTTCCTCCTTCCTCCTCCTGCCTTATCCTTTCCCTTGCTTTATTAAATGGAACCTTTCTAGCCTTCACAATACAGCTACCGAACTTTTAACTTCTCTCTGGCTGTGTCTTCCTACATTTCCTATCCTCTTTCTGCATTTTCACTGATGGGGTTAGGATAAGTTATGGCGTTTTCTGCTCCCTGTTGTGTTCTGTATTTGCAGCATGTCCTGTATCATCTTAAGGATATTTTCTTAAGTTGCTTTCTTTCATTGAAAGGTACCGAGGAGAGGAGATTCTCAGTTGTTTTTTCTCTGTGCCCTTAATGGGGTTTAACTTACCACCCCATTAAACAGTCATTTCTTATGTGCAATTGTGATTGCTGGAATGTAGGTTGCTATTATTAATCATCTTTCCATTCTTGCTGTTACATTAATCATGTGAGGAGACATGGGCGTAAGTCTGGATCCAACAGGATGACAACTTCTTGTTCGTGGTGATCCGAAATTCAACCCGTGAAGCAAAGAATGGCTTTTACAAGTCATTTTCATGTTTGCCAGTTTTGAAGGCAGCTCTGTGCCATTTTGCAGTACTCCATGCTAATTATGACCCGTGTGGATTTAGGGATTTCATGAATAATACAAGAGAAGCAGGAGCAGTTGGGAAAAAAAACAAACCCACCCGGTTTCACACGTTGTTTGTGTCAGGGCTTGGTAATGGATTTAGCCCCAAACACAGTCAGCACTAAGAAGACGTTCTGGTTGGCAGGGCCTCACACTGTGCGCGCAGGAGTCATTTCAGTTTTGCACGCACGGCGCTCTGGCTGCTCTCCCTTTGTTTCCAAGTCGCGCGTGCTCTGCCGCATACATGTGCCCTCACATATTCCTACAGGAAATCTACTTTCACGCCCAGGAGGGAGAAAGTCTAGCACGTTTTCCGCGTGTTCCTTCGGGAAGCAGACGAGCAAAGAGGGCAGTACAGCTGTAGACATTCTGCACGGAGATAATCAGTGCCCCAGCAGGAGCACCTTCCCCACACAGCTGTACAATTCCCTTTGCTCCCTAGAAGGCACTGCACCCTACGTGCAGTTTCCAAGCTACATTTAACACAATTGCCCATCAGCACTTAGGAAGCAGTTACCACAGAAACCCAGCAGAGACCAATTAGTCACATGATTAAATTAATTAAAATAACCCAGGGTATCTGCCATCTTGCCTCTTTCTGCTATGCATAGCACATGACCCAGGCAGAGATGTAATTGGGTAGCATTATTGTGCCTTTTAATCCTAGAATCATCTTCATACTGTACTGTAGGTGGTCTTTGATTTTTTCCTTTTCCACGGGTCTACATAAATCCCTTCCCAGAGATCTGTCTTATTCCCTTGCTGCAGAGACGCTTTATTCGTTTTCTGGAGATCTGTGTTATTACATAAAAAAATTCTCCAGCCCCCTCAATAAGCCAAGTAGTATCGAATTTACAAAACATCAGATTTAACAACAGCAAGATTTGTTATGTTTGGGATAAGAGGATTTGGAAACATTTTCAATTGCACAGCTAAGACTTTTGGAGGTCTTTAATGACAGCTCTAACAATACTTGCCAGGGAGAGCTCTGTAATATGTATTAGCACTTGACCTGAGAATTGTGAAGCACTAAGAAAAGACTGTATGTTGTGTCTTCATTTCACAAGTAATACTGTTACTGCAGTGGGGCGCATTTAAGTGGAACAAGCTGTCTGCCTTGTAATACTGCTTCCTGGGAAAGGCAGGCAATTTGGTTTCCTCCCTTGTTTTTGAAACCTAGAAGTGCACAGTCATATTCTAACTTAGTAAATCAGTGCTTTGTCCTTGGTCGTTTGGCTCCCTTGATAATGGCACCCCCCTGAATAGCCATGTCAGCTAGGGTTTTCTTCTATTATGTCAGTGTCATACTTCTGCATGCACACAAATCATCTCTACCTGAAGCAGCATAAAACACAGAACATTGCAATTTCCATCTCATCAGAGATTTGCTGGTGACTGCTCTGAAGCTACCTTGATCCACAACACCAAAAGAAAACAAAAATTAATACTATTTCTGGCCCCAGAGTAGAGAGCAGCTTGCCTCTCCAAAGCAGATTCCATACAAACAGACTTGACAAAATAGCATGCATAAATTACACGGCTCTGATGCATTAATTCGTGCCTAACAGAGCAAGTGGCAACAACACTACATCTACAATGGGTGGGTATAAGATGGAAGAAATGAAGTCTGTGGGTTAATGTATAAATAATCAACTGTTACGGAATTTGCAAATATTATGGAAGAAAACTAGCAGGTTTTGCGTGTGCTGTATTGCTAAAGTGCCGTGCACAAACACATTTGCCAGGCTTAACTGGCTCTGAGTAGCCTGTCAGGAAGGATGTACATGTTTGGCAGTGCTCAGGCACAGATGCTCCAATATAAGATAGAGCCTGGTCGTGAGATGAGGTCTCTGTCTACCAGAGCAATGTCAGTGGCAAAAGTGAGCCTCCGCTAAGTCATAGCACGTTTCCCAAGGTGAAACAAGCCTTGTGCCAGGTATAATGTGGGTCTGTGGTTTTACAGACATTGTCCTCAGCTGGCCAACATCCCCTGCATCCAGGACACATGCATGCACACACACAAATTACCAGGCATAAGTGACACCAGTGCTCTGCGTGTTTCCATTTTTCTTTTGTTTTACTTCTTATCATTTGCTTTACATCATGGGCTGCTGCAGTGTGTACAGTATGTGTGGAAAAGCTGACTCTCTTGCTGTGTTTGATCTTGCTATTTTTGCAGTAAGTGACAATAGGAACACCGGGAAAGAAATTCTCTATGGGATCACCCTTTTTTACACTGCAGTAGTCCCATAGAAATTGGTTTAATTATGTTTCCATAAAACTGAGGTTAACTGGAGGCGAATCTGGTTGAAAGATTGTAGGTGCAGCAGCCATATGCTCTTGTTTCCAGAATTAAAAAAATGTCCCATAAATAAACTCATGAAAAGAATCGTGATAAGAAAGCTTTCTGCTCTGTATTTAAAATACTGTTTCAATAAACCTGCCTGTGAGGTTCTCAAAGCTTTTCTTCCTTTATAATACAGAGGAAAAGTATTTTTCTTCTGACTAGAGTGAGGAAAAGTTTTGACTGTGTTTTCTTGTCGTGCTACATGAAATACACGTGTCTGAAAGCAGAGAACAGGCTCTTCTGTAACAGCTACAGTGACAGCAAAGGCTGAGGTGGCTGTTTTGAAGTCTCCAATATAAATAGGGAGGGAAAAGGTTTTCTTTGATGTGCAGGAGCTCTATGTTCTTGATACAGTTTCTTCATATGGTTTGTGGCTTTTCTCAGGGAACAGACAGGCCTCCTTATCTGAGCATTACGGAGGAGTGAGTAATGATGGAAATATGGGTCCCTCTCCCAGTTGTCCTTGGAGTGGGGTTCATAAATGAGAGAGCAGGGACTGAAGTGGGTCAGAACATGCCTCTGTGCCATAGCTGCGTTTGGGAGGGATGTGCTGACCTCTTCCCAAACCAGGAGATGGAGCAGTTCATAGGGACCCTTCTGAGGTACAGTCACTGCTGCTGGCACTGCTCTCACTCTAGGAGAAGACAGATTAGAGGTAGGGATCGCAGAACAGGAGCACTGGAGACTAAAGGACATGATGTTTTGGTTGTGGAGGTATTGGGCAGGATCAGCAGGATTCCAGGCTTCCTTTGTAAAAAGGTGAAAAAATTATATTTGGCCTCCTTGAAATAAGAAAAAGGGAGCATATAAAAGAAAACTTGATAAACTGCAAGCAATTTTGAAATTATTCTTGTGAATGAATGGTCCAAACACACAGTGAATTGCCTGTGAAAATAAATGAGAGCAAATCAAGATAGCAAAATAATTTTGGTGGAGTATTTTCTGCTTACCACAATAAGCAAAACAAAGAATAAAGAGATGTATCATAACAGTTTGGTTTTCCTAGATGTTGTAAACACCTCATCTTCCAGGAAGTGTGATGGGGCTTACAGCTACACATCCACATCTGGGAAAGTCAGGTCATCTTTAGCCTTTAGTTTGGAGGCAGACAGAAGCCAGTAGGAAGCTTGAGCTGAGTGGCAGTGAGAGATAAGCATTTGGCTTACATGTTTTTAAACAGGAGGAATGGATAAAGCATGTACTCCTGAATCATTTATGCATGAATTTTTTTGTGTGGTGGAGGACACCTAAGGTAGTCTTCAGAGTCTAAGTAAACAGTCTAATGCATTGCATGAGGAGGAGTGCCAATGAAAGAGAAGTTCAGTGCTTTCTCAGTCAGGAAGAAGGTAGTCTAGGTGACAGGAGGTTGATTTCGGGGGATTCCTTTTTGAAAGAAATCACTGCTGCTAGTTCAGAAGGAGCTGGTGAACCCACAGCAGTCTGATATCCAGGATTCATCTATTCCTAGTCTCTCCACTCATTTGTATTCCTAAAATGGCTCTGACACAGAACTAGTTAGGGCAGAAATAACCTCCTGGAGGTCATCCAGGCATTTCCCTACAATGCAAGAGGGTTTGTTTAATTTGATTGTAGTTTATCATCATAGTGTTACTACATAAAAGCATGAAGAAAGTAGTCTGAGAGACTGTAAGGAGGTACTTTCTCTTTTGATATATTTCAATAGCTTTCCTCAACTCCTTGAAGTTCAGAAAATTTAAAAAAATAAGTAAAAATTCACAAACTTTCTCAGATTGTGTATAGAATTGTGTGGTTGAATTCTGGTTGTTCTAATCAGTTTGTCTCGAGTGATTTCAGTAGAGTAAGGTTGTGGTTTTTTTGGAACAGCTATATTCACAAGTGGACCATTGCTTTAAGCGTATTAGTATGAAGAATGTTGCTGGTATTCTTGATTAGAAACAACATACAATTTTGGATAAATGTCAGGTGAGAGCTATCGAACTAAAAGGTGGGAACAGATTCCTAGTCAGCTGGGATAAAGGAAGGTCCAGGTGATTCCAGTTTAGACATATTCAACTTGTTCTGAGGCCATTTGGATAGCACCCAGTTTCCATATCCTCTATGGCTTGTATTATCATTCAGGCTTTATTGTGAACTGGAGGGGGAGTCATTCTGCTGTTATCTGTTTCTCAAGTATTGCTTTGTCTGAAGGCCCAACACTTTTTTCTTCTCTCAGAAGCATTTCCATTAGTCTTGATTTCCTGTGCCCATCCTTGTCTCCCTCCTGCCAACAGCTCCTGATTACTCCCCTGACTTTCTCTGTCTATCATACCTGCTCTCTGTATCTACCCTCACGGACGCCAGCACTTCCTACATGCCACTGACACCTACTGTGAATTCCACAGGAAATCACAGGAAAACTGTTTCTAAATTCCATACAACTAAGGCTTTTTTTCCCCCCTGGAAGCACTACCTTGTCTTTTAACCTATATTTATACAAATACCTTATGCTAGGAAGTTATAGTAACTGTGTACCTGTTATTGCCCTGATATTGCCAGTAGATTCATAATATGATGGCAGCACAAAGTAGCTCTGCCCAGGAGCTGACTGCCACTGCAGGTGGCAAGGGGCAAATGCCAAATAGATAATGCTTATATATATGTACTTTCAACAGATTCTTGGTGGTGTTATTGTTTTCTGCAGAAAAACAACTGTCCCTGTGAGGAACAAATAGTGATGGAGGGAAGATTTTATTTTATGAATGTGGTCTGTCATTGTCGTGCCCCTTTTGCTCTCCAGCTGTCCCTTTTGCTTCCCTCTGGTCCCAAGCACCATGGCTGTCCTTTTCACAACTTCTCCAGTCTAAATCCTGGCCTCTTTGACAGGCAAAAGTAAAGCTCAGTTGGTTGCAGAAGGGCAGGATTTTATCGTAGCCACTGAGCAGATGCCAGAGCAGATGCCAGTCCCACGTTGTGGATGGGTGTGTGTGGCTCTCTCCTGGGATGAGGCAGCAGCATAGCAGGCTGAATTAAGAGAGAGCTTGCCAGCGAGAGCCAGAGGAGAGGCTGAGGACACTAGACCAAGACGTGTCAATGTTGTTATTGCTGCCTTTCTGACTGCTTACAACACCATGTGCTCCTCTGTCAATTCCACTCAGATTAAAAACCACGATGGAATGTTCCTTTTTTGTGCTTCTGAATGGGAAATCAGAGATTTACTTAGATACCTAATATGTATCTGAAATGAAAAGTGGGTTTTTTTCCCCTCCTTTGAAGAGTATTACAAAAAGAAACAGTTGTCATCAACTATCTATAAAATTGTTTATAGATACAATAAATCTCAAGAGAGTTTATTACCCTTCATCTTTCATTATCCTGAGATATTTACAGGTAGCATCTTCATTACCTTGAACATTCCTGCATGCTTGTATGGGCGTACAGTGCACAGGTGCTTAGGAGGCAGGCTCCTTAGTGGCCGAAGACAGGGTATTCTCATTTACTGTTTTCGTTCCACTGCACCGAGCTGTGGAGCTGCAGCATAAGCAGCTTCGGACTTACTCAGCCTGCGAGACTCAGCAATACTGAGAGTTTTGACTGGTCACATTACATGTCATGTTAAAGAGCCTTTTGTCTCCATTCAAGCTTTCTGAAACAAGACAAATTATGATATTTTCCTGTTAATTTCTGTTAATTTCTTTCCTTAATGAGTTTCATTAAAATCAAAGCTTCCGGAAGACTGAGCCATGACAGCTGTCTAAAGACTGTTTCACTTGCTATGGGCTGTTTGGGCTGAATAATTATTTCAGCTTTGTGAGGATTATTTCTTTAAATAAGAACAATGATGCTCTGTTTGGGAAGAGAAACAAATGCTTGGAGTGGCGCAGTATAATTTCATAGCTCTGATTTGTAGTACTCAATGGCTTTAGGAATACCTGGGAAAAAACACATCTCTGTCTGTCTGACATGTTTCTTAATGATTTCACTTAAGGATACAAAGGCAGCTATTTCAGCTGGCAAGAGAAAGAGGGTTTTGGCTTTTAATGAAGCAAATCAATTCTGCAAAAGAGAGAAGGGCTTATTCTTTGCTCCTGCATTGCTGTGAATATGACCCAAGAAAGAAAGAAAAAGCAAGTCTTTCTGGCTTACCATTCATAAAATACTCCTGTAAGTTGCAGGCCTGATATTTTGATAAGATAATGGCAAATATTTCAGTTCTTTTATATTACCAGCACTATAAAACCTTAAAGGTGCATTGTGTGTTTCACAGCTATTGCAATTAAAAAGACAAGGCTTTTACAAGATAGTTCAGTCTCTTTGCTGAGCTGACCAATTTTTTTTTGACACGGAAATTCTTAAATCAAGGGGTGGGAAGATGGGAATTTTACAGTAGTACACTACTTCCCAGTCTGAACTGGACACTCACCACCTGTTTTCATGAGCTGTTGCACAAAATTCCTTGTGTCAGAGTTGCAGAAAACCCGGCTGGTTTGACAGAGCTCATGTTCCTATTGTGAGTCTCAGATTTCAAGACCCAAATAGTAGATTTTTGTTTGGGGAAAGTGAGCATATTCTGAGATTTAGGGACACCTTCTCAACTTCCTAAATCCTTGTTCCCTGACCCCAGTTTCTAATCCTCTGTCCTTCCTGGTGCTGATTTTATCACACTACTCTTATTCCTTGAAGAATAGAGGCAAGTGACCTCTGCTTAAAATGAGATTGTATTTAAGAAAGTGGTTATTTATACAGCACCTTCTTGTTTAACAAAGAAATTATGCGTGCTCTATGTACTTCCTGCGTTGACCCAGATGGATCTTGTCCCTGTCAGTGTGCCTGGAGAATGACCAGATGCCTTCCCACCTCAGTAAGAATCATCAGGGTAATGGTCAAGAAAGCCTGACATGCAGATTTTTTATTACCAGGAATGAAAGTCTTTGAAAGAACACAGCTTAATTTTTGAGTTACAGGTTGATTTTGTAAGACAGACAGCAAAGCACAACCCTTTCTGGCCTCAGAAAGCCGCTGCTATAATGCCAAACAGAGCTGAGCGCATCCGACGCAGTAAATATCAAAGGGGGAGTCTTTCGGAGTTGGTCTGAGACAGCAGTCGCTGCCTGATGGATACTCAGGACACAATAGGGGTGGGGTCAAAGTGTTTAAGGCAATTGTGAACTGGCCAGCTGACAGCTGAAGATCTGAAACGAATTTGCAGCTTGGACAGTTTCACAGGGAGGATCCTATCCCACCAACAAACGGCTGCGTATTAAGCAAAGGTGGGCTTCTGCCACTTTGTTTTCCTTTCCAATCAACAGCTGTAGCAGTCAGAGAGGTACATGCTCTCAACAGGAGAGGAAAGACACCCACAAAGGCACCTGAAAGCCAGGTGCGTGGTCCTGCACCACATGGGCCCCTTCCTCCACAGAGCACCCACAGAGGGAGTCACCCCACAGATACACCACATCTGGGCAGCCCTGATGCAGCTGGGCATTTGTAACCTGTCATCATCACAGCTCTGGAATGAGGGAAAGTGTTTCCTTTGCTCCTTTTGCCAAGCCTGAAATTTCTGAAAGCACAGGACAAAATGAAGCAACTGATTTCCTTGAAAAAAAATCAAAAAATGGACCTTGTTTGCTTAACTTATACCAAGTCTTCTGAAAATCCAAGCCCAAGTGACTTTTTTAGAGAGAATTGCATGGGCTCTTGACTCCAACACTATTGTACAAATCCAGAACCACACAATGATCTCCTTCTGTCATGTCTTACTTTTGTGACATACAGTATGGGAAATTTCAGAAAAAAATCAGTTCCTCTTAAAACTTTCCTCTAATGAAAAATGAGAAATAAATGAAAGGAATGAATGAAAAATATTAACATCATAAATTCAGTCACAATTAAACACTTTTCCCAAGAGACATGCTGTCTTTCTAGTCAGTTGTTAGTTTGTTTTGCTTCAGTTCAGTTCTTTCCCTCTCTGCCTTTACTGTTTCATGACATTTTACTGCGGTGACTTGATCTCCAACCATGAAAGCTATTTCAGATTTGCTGAGAACTCCACAGCTTCTGTGCCCTGGGAGCCTGTGGAACGAACGCCTTTGAGTGCATGATGGGCTTGGCTCTTCCACTTTCTGCTCGGTGGCTAAAAGTAGCTGGCATAAAAATTAGCTGCCTTTCTTATTGAGCGGCAGCTTTTAGTAATCAGCCCATTTCCTGCGTGTTACATGTAACAAACATCAAGGAGCTGGGTGCTTTTTTATCAGAAATTGCAGTATGGTTTGTTTTGGAAAGAAATTTCAGGAACATTTAGTTCCAACTCCCGTGCCATAGGCAGGGACACCTCCTACTAGACCAGATTGCTCATGGTCCATCTCCAACCTAGCCTTGAACACTTACAGGTGTGGGGCATCCATAACTTCCCTGGGAAATCTGTGCCAGTGTCTCATCACTCTCATAGTGAAGAATTTCTTCCTAATATCCAATATAAACATCCCCTCTTTCAGTTTAAAGACAATCCCTCTTCACATATGGAGAGGGGATACCCTTGGAGGGAGGTTTAGAGTTTACAGTGTTGGTCACTTTTTCACATTAGTTGCCATTGTCCAATACCTAGCCTGGCAGACAAACTCCATATTTCTGTGCTTTCAGCCTCAGTGGGTGAACCTGGGACCCAGTTAGTTTTAGCATATATTGTGCATGGATGTCTAGCTGCCTCTCAGTGATATGAGAGGACTTAATTGAATGTAATCCATGAAAGATTTATTCTCCTGATCAGCTTACTTGTGATTTTAGACTCATCAGATTCCAGCTGTTGCTTAAATCCATTCAGCCATCAAGCCTCTCAATTTTATTGTGGGTATTCCAGGTCTATTCCCTGCCACGGCCTAGATATGGGTCTCCTATTAGTCTGTTTTGCATTTAAGTCAATCTAGAATAACACATTTTCCTGGTGTGTGTGGGGATGAGCAAGGACGTGGGAAAAAAAAAAAAAAAGCAAGTTCATCTGATCTAGTTGATCCAACAAGGCTGGTTTAGAAATTCCTTCTGCTTTCTGCAGTGATATGTCTGCAGCAGCAAGTACCTGGTGACAAAGAGGGATTAAAAGTGACAGAAAAAGGAAATAAAAATCACATAGGCTTCTGTGAGCTCACATCATTTGACCAGCCACAGCTACATGTGGCAGCTCTATCCTTTTGTGAAGCAACTGCTGTAGCTGCTTCACAACAGTTGTTGTTTTAGGCTGTTTAGGAGGTTAATTAACTTTAAAGTTTCTAATTATTTCCTGTGAGTGATGGAACTAAACCGAGAGATTCATGTTCATACATGCTTTTATGCACTTAGTGAGGCCGTTGTATCTTTTCCTCAGAACCAGCTAGAAAGAAATGACATATCTTGGCACAGCCAAGGGTTTTTCTTCTTTTCCATTATTACATTCTACTTTCCGTATCCCAGAACTACATAAATGTTGCCACATTCCACCTGTTATCAAGCAAGTGACTGACAGTAGCAGGAGACTGTGGATTTGGGTATAGAAACTGATGGACCTATTGAAGGTAGTTTTAAAAGTCCTTTACAACTAGCAAAACTGTAATATTGGAGTTTATAAAAAATGTGTCCAAGGCTAATATTTTTTTTTTAATCCCGTTTTTAGTGAAGAATGTATTAAAGGTTCTGCTGAGGGTCTAGACAAGTTCATTTCCTAGTATCTCCAACTGCCCTTTCCCTTCCTATTCATATGTTTTAGGGAAAGTCTCTGAGTAGTTGGTAATACTCTAGCAAGCTCTCATTCCAGAAGTGGTATTTTCTAGGATGCTCGTTTGTAATTGTCTGAATTCCTCTGAGCAGCACTGCATTCCTTAGATTGAGAGAGAAAGATTTGAACCCCTGCTGAAAGTCATCACAAGAGTGATGACATTTCTGGTTGCTTCATGTATCTTTAGGAGCGCAGTCTAAATTGATTTCCTGGATGACCATGTATTTGAACTCAGAAATGCAGGTAAAACTGAAGAAAATAAAACTAGGAGACAGAGTGAAATTTATTTCTGTTGTACTCATTATATGTACATGTTTTCCTGTGGATATTTATGTGTTTCAAATCTAGTTGTCTCTTTTTGGCTCAAGTCAGGATATTAAAAGTGGTTGAATTTCAAGAGTGGTGAACTTTCTCACAACAGGAGTTGTGAGAAATTCCTAGAATTTTTTTGTGGTATGAACAGACAGCTGGAAGGCCAGAAAAGCTGTGACCTCCTGGCTTTCGAAAGCCCTTCAATGACAAGCCTTTCCTAGAGCATGTATAAGAAGAAAAGCTAGTCTGTGTCCAGTACATCAAGAGATACTCACCTGTGTTTTACACTTCCACCTCTCAGCCAAAGTGTAGCTGTGTTTGCTGTAAAAGATAAATATCTCTGAAGTCTCTTACCAGTCTCAGAAACAATTTAATTACCCTTTTCTGGAGACAGAAATGATAGCCCCAACTAGTTTCCATGGGTTCAAACTTACAAGGTTTGAAAACAGATCCAGAGTTCCCATTTCCCAAAATCAATTCCTAGAGTTTGACTGCAGGGAGGCCTGAGTGTCTGAAAACTCCAGCTGAGGTCACTCTGCAGGCTAGACTCTTTGCATTGAGGCCATGTCTGCTGGTTCCTTGGAACTACACTCGTGTGGGAGAGCTTGTGCTGTTGTTAATAGCTGATGAGTGTGTCCTTCCAAAAGGCATTACACTCCTCCTGGAATAGTGCATGGTTTTGACCTGCACATCACCCAGCTTGGTGACTCGTTCTGCAAAGAGTTACATTTTAAAAAGATTTTTTGCACATTTATTGAACCTCTAGCTTTTTACATTGTGAGAGAGAGTGGATAATTAATGGATCGCTACTAGCTACTTTGTTCGGGTAACAAAAATATGGGAGGGTTTTTTTTGGTATCATAAAATTATAGCATACTACATAGACTACTATCACATCCATTGTCTCTCCTTTTTTTTAAGTCCTTGTTATTGAATATCTTATGTAAGAGCTGTTACAAAACTCTAATTGCCTTTTACTCGTACTATTTCCTCTAGTGCAGACCATGGCCAGGTTTTAAGGAGCAGTCCGCCATGTATTTAAAATAACTTTTTTAAAAGAAATTTTTCCCAGTGTGGAGATGCAATTAAAGTCAATTGTTGAAAATAAACTAACAGCGGCAGCAATTAGAGCTTGAGGCAAGAATGTTTTATTTTTCCCTTCCCTTGCTTCTCTTTTATTTTCATATATTTGATAGGAGAGGTGACAAAATGTCTAACCGAGCCTTAAATTGCTCTTTCTTGTCTGTCTTCCCCCAAAGTGTCATAGTTGTGTCTCCCTTCCCCTTCGCTGTGGAGTAGCCAGGGTGTCACCCTCAGGCTAGGGAAGAGAGCAATGGACACAGTGCAGTGTTAATAAAAAATAAAAAAAATATTAGCCTTGGACACATTTTTTATAAACTCCATGCAGCTGTGCTCCCACGAGACGAGGCAGACGGGCTAAACCTGGCTGGGGGTTGTATTTCATGCCCCGCAGGGCCAGTGCCCGGCTGCAGGACTCCTACGATGGCATTTAGGCAACCCTCAGGGGCAGCTGAGTTTGGAGGTGCCCTCATGACTGTGTTAGAGGAAGGAAGTCCCCTCTCAGCTGAGGGATGTGGTAGCAGCTAGATGAAAGCTTCCTTGTGGGATGACTTCCTCCCTCAGCTCCTGTTGACAGGGGGGTTAAGCTCCCCTTTTCCCTTGGAGTCAGGTGGGGTCCTGCCTGAGAAAAATAAGTTTCTGTGAGGAGCAGAAAGGGGTGTGACTCTGCCTGTGGAGTGCCAGTGTGCTCTCCCAACATAAGGTGCTCTCCACAACCTGTGTCTGTCAAGGAAGCTGCTGGAGCCAGAGGCCCACCTTGAGAGTCACCTGAGTATCACCTCAGGCAGGGGAGAGGCTGGACAGGAGGGATTTTTTTCTCTAGCTGGGAGGCCCTCACAGCATCTGTGGGAAGCAGCACAGGTCAGCCCTGAGAAGTCCAGTACTCAGCTGCATAAGGAACGTATTCCTATAAGATCAGGAAGCAAGCGTGGTGGCTTTCAGTCATGGCTTTCTTATCAGGGCCGTTCCTCTGCATCCTAAAAATGCCACCTCACCTGCATTTCCCTTCTCTGTTTTGCTTACTGACCACGCTTCCTCTCCCTACACATACATGCACATATGGAGTCCGTCAGTCGGTAGGGAAGGAGATGTACTACGATCTCACCTAACTCAGCACTTCACAGAGATATATGTAAAAGAATCCAGGAACCATGGACACACAGGCCAAACTCACTTATCAAACCTCTTGCACACCCATTCCCACTGCCCTCAGGGCAGGTCAGTACCTCTGGAAGGACAGGTAGCCCATTACTTCTCAGATTCTCCTCAAGAGAGGGATACCGGCTGCTGCTGAAGAGAAGCCTGAGCTAAGGTACCTTAGATTTGACCCAGAGTGGCCATTCTTACTCGGATTTAGATAGAGAGTCCCTGTTTCAAGGCTGTGGTGAAAAAAAGCCTACCAGACATCTGCTTCATCCAGCACCTGAGTTTCTTACCATGTGTTTCCACTACCTCCAGCCTAATTTGCAGGAGGAGTAGGGAGTGGAGGACTGATCCCAGCTTGAAGGCTGCTGTGCTGGGTGAGGAAGAGAGGCACAATTGCTTTTTGGCTCC
The DNA here is from genome assembly GCA_013390105.1 of Tichodroma muraria. Lineage (NCBI taxonomy): Eukaryota > Metazoa > Chordata > Aves > Passeriformes > Sittidae > Tichodroma > Tichodroma muraria. Next base: position 78,246 of record WAAG01047148.1, read on the forward strand.
TGCCCACTCCCTCTTTGAATCCCTTCCTAGCACAGGCTGCCTGCAAGCACTGTGGAGCACCAGGGGGATGATTTGCCTGGTTGCTTCAGTCACTAGCTGGAAGCAGTGCACTGGGTCTGGGAATCCTTGTCCTAGAGCAAACCAGCGATGCTATTTGTGACCCATGGCAGTGAAAGTCCAAAACATGAAGTTAGAGCTGACACTCCCTCTCTAACTTGAGCCACTGTGCTTTTCATCACGATGCCAGGAGTTGTCAGCTGTAACTCCGTCTTTTTTTGGCTTGTGTCACAACCTAATAAGTTATAGGCCAGCTTCTCCTGTCGATGTTTTTGCTGCACAGAAGGCTTCACATTTTGTAAGCTTTTACAGCACAGCTGTGCTCAGAGATAAAACAGAATGTGTATACAGTACAGTATGCATTCAACTGATGCACTAGATTCTTCCCACCATATGTATGGAGTGGTGTGCATTTCACTCCGATACCTCACTGCCAAAACTGCCAGAAGCAAATAAACAAATGGCGGAAGAGAGACACCATATGAGGCAGTGCCAGGCACATGACCCAGACTTCCAGAAAGAGACCCAGGCTGCTTTTAAAGGATTATAGTGGACCAATTTTTTTAAGCCTCACCTCCTGCCGTGTGGAATGTTCTGCCAGTGGATGCTGTGAAGTGTGCTGGTTGTTTAAAGAGCACTCATAGATTTCCTCTTCCTGCTGATGTTGGTGGCTTCTTGTGCTCAATACTCATTTCACCTTTCTTCGATGCCAGTGATTCCCCATCAAGTTTCTAAACTGAGAGAGGGGAACAGTGGAGATGTGTGAAACACTCTAATTCTGGAAGGAATGCTACTCTAAAAAGACAGAACACATGTAATTAGGATAATGAGATTTATAATATTAGTAACAATTTAACGATTAATATATAAACAATGGAAGGGAGACAAATGCTTGTTCCAGCTGGTTCCCCACAAAAAAAGTCACTAAGTTGCATTTCACAGCATCGATCATGAAGATGACTGTAGTAAACTAACACAAACATTAATTACATAGTTAGATGTAAGTAATTTAAATGGTAATTCTGTTCCTGGAATTCACATTCTGAATATGAAAAGATGATTCCTCAGCTTCTTTTCTCTCTGGCCAGGCTGTTGCTAATGAAAAGGTGATGGCTACCACCACAGTCCTCCTCCTGCTAGTAGTACTGAGAAACACAGATGGATTTTCCTGTCTACTGGGCTCAATCATATGTTAGGCTGAACATCTGTCACTACCCCAATGGTTATCTTGTTAGCTCCAGCCTTTGCCTGAGCTTTACTTCACTCATGATTGTGTGAGGGGCAAGTAGATGCTTTCTTCACTTTAGAGTATCTGTAGGCACAGATAGAAAAAGTGCACTAAGAACAACAGAGGTCAAGACAATTCCTGTGCTTTACAAAGCCAATGCAAAGTGGTCTGGATGCAGACAAGAGAACTGGACCTTGAATTTTGATGGAATAAACTACAGAATACAAAATTATGTGAAGTTTTTCAGATAGCAGTAATATTTATTAGAGTAAGAGTGTGCTTAAAGTGTTTATTTAGAGCTGGTTCTTTGCTTGATGCATTTGTACTTCCATGTAGTGGTAATAATTAGGGCACCGGTTTCCTCCAAGCCTTGCTGCCTTCTACTGCAATATACTCTGTGACCAAGACAGAGACTCTACATCTCAGTCAAACAATGGGGAACTTGTGGAGCTGTGCACAGTGGATGATAGACCAAAGGCCACATTTCTGCAGGTTTCTCCAAACTCTTCTTAGACAGGAACATGCTTTCAACTGAGCCCTAAACTGAGATAGATAAGGCCCTGTGCTGGAGACAGAAGAGGAAAGCATTCGATTTACAGCCTGGGAGTGGAGAAACATCAGGAGTACTTTGCTCTCTGAACTGTTGCAAAGCCTACCAGGCTGCTTAAAGTCCAGCCCTTGAATGGAGGACTGAGGGGCACTGGCGGTGTAGGGGTGTGATTTTGGCAGCTCCCACCTCTTCAGCTGTTGTACTAGTTTTGCAGAGGAGTGTCCTATCCGCATCTTTTTTCAAGGATGCCATCAAGGGGACTTGAAGCAGTACCTCTGTTTTTGAGGACAATGAGACAGACCTGTGGCAGCAGACCTATTGCACAGGCTGACAGCTGGATTTCAGCAGGCTCAGCAACACAATGGATGACACATTTGAGGTGACACTGAATAGTCCACAGAATAGTGAGGAAACAGTGAAGAAGGTCAAGGCTGTAAGCAATGTTATTGGCTAAGTATTTGCAATATATATTGGCAAGTAGGAGCTATCTAAGGGGCGAACACATAAGAGCCTGGAATAAACACATGGAAGTTTTGAAAAGCTGACAGTGCCACCATGAAATGGTAGGGGTGGCATGTAAATACTCGTACATATGCCTGACAAGACATCAGTGCTAACTGGGAGTTTGCAGAGTCTGGTGAAGCCCTAAGGGATGCTTTTCAAAACAGGAGCTGAGAGTGAGAAGTTGAAAAGAGAATCATAGAATCATTAAGGTTGGAAAAGACTTAATGTCATCAGGTCCAACTGTCAAAATTGATCATCAAGTTCAACCATCAAAATCACGATTACAGGATTACATGGCAAAGCATTCAGACTTCTGCTGTGTGGTTAGGGGCCAGGTGAGTCAGGTGCAGAGCCATTTGTGTGAATGCACAAGACAAAAAATGTGTTTCTTTCTGTTTCTTTTTCAAGTGGAAGCATCCCCACTTTTTTAGTCCATCTTTAATAATTAAAGTAGTATTTTTTTTTTTCTGTAGTAGCAATGCAAACAGTTGAGAAAAAGGTGTGGTCTGATAAAACTTGGGGCCTGAAGTAAACTACTGGGAGCAGTTAGAAATGGATTACTTTATATTCAGAAACCTGGCCAAAGATCTACTTGCAACTGCTCCCCGTGGAAAATGGTAGTGAAGGGAGCTGGGAGGACGGAGGTGTTTTTCATCACATTTTATCTTATTGTGACACAAAGGAGAGCTTGGACTGGGACTTCTCAAATCCCAAGGCAAGTTGGGAAGATAAGTTATAGTTGGTTGCCTCCCATTGCCTGAAAAGATCTGTGTGCTCTGAGCTTTCTTATGAGTTCGAACAGACAGTTTCCTGGTTTTAGACTTGATATATGTTATTGGAATCCCTCCAAATGAAGAGGGTTGCAGTGGGCAGTAGAGAACACAGGCATGCCACTGTGATTTAGGAATAACTTTCTGCCAGTGCTGGGAGCAAGCTCAGAAGTGTTTGGGCTAGGTCCCATTTGTCAGTGAGATCGTGGCATCCCCCATGGTCATGACTTCTTCTTATTTAAAATAGAGTGGGAATCCTGGAAAAGGAGGGGTACCTCATTTGGACTGTATTAGCCTAGTACTGTGTGAAATGTCTTTGAAAGTAAAACTTTGAATAAAAGCCTCAAAAAAAAAAGGTGGCAGGAGATGAGGAAGAAGTATTGTACCTGGTGTTAGACGCAAAGGCAGTGGTGATATTGTGACCTCAGTGCCTGACCTCTACCTGGGCTGCTGGGAATTAAAATGAATGGTCCTCACCACCAGGCAGGTTCCGTTTTTTTCCTGCTTGTATGTGCCACTATCCCACCTTTTATTGCAGCCATTCATCATTGGCAGAAAGACTGGGAGATGATATTAAGGTTGTAGAGTATGTCATTTGTATCAAAGCTCCCCCTCATTTCTTTTCGCCCTCTGCTTGCCTATTTTCCTGCCTACATTCCATTCCTATTGGGTTTTGCCCCCCTCTCCAGACCAGTCATCCCTCGGCCCAGCTCATAAATGATTGCTTTAATAATATTACAGCCCCTTCATTTTCATGTGTGAATGACCCGAGTGACACGTGGCATGTAACCAGACCAGGAAGAGATTTCTATTTTCACCCTTTAGAAGGCCACAGAAAATACAGAGAATAGGATCCTGCTTGTCTTGCAGTGGCCCCAGACAAGCATTTAGGGCTGTGCAGTAGCTTGCAGATGCAGCCCATTTGAGAGAAAGCTTTACCAGCCAGACCTAGCCATTGTTTTTCCTTCTCTGCATTCATTCAAAGCTCAGAACCATTTATATACCATGAAGATGGGAACTGAAGAAAAAGAGTACATGTAGAATTTACCAGCTGTTTAAGTCTTATTGTTACCTTCTGTATCGATCAAATCCGTTGCCTCTTAATTGGATATTGACTGTTGTGAGGCAAATAAGGCAAGCTGTCAGAGGGGGGAGGGATGGGGCACGAGGTTTATCTTAATGGTATGTTGATCATGACTAGTCTATAAAAGCCAGTGGGAGAGGAGTTCATTAAACTAGCCTGCAATTGCTTTAAAAAAATATGTTCTGAGTCAAGATGATTAATCATATATGTGACACCACAATCAGAGAAAATCTGCATTGTTGCTCTGCTATTTGCAATGCAAAAGCTTGAAATACGCAAATGCATCGGAACAAATTCACTAGGAACAGTGAATGCTCTCTGTTTGGTCTGTGAACCTTAGGTAGCCCTTACTAACATCTGATTTTTTTTTTCTGGTGTTTGTTTTGGGTTTTTTTCTTTATTTCTTTTTTCCTTCTTGATGTTGTGTTTTGTCTCCCTACTTCTCTGGCAGGCTTATTGGAAATGTGTGCTTGCCCTGTGCCCAAATCTGTCACCTGGACAGGGGAACCCTTGTAGAAATGGCAGCAGTGACAAGGGATACTTGAGCTACCTGACAGTGAAACACACAGAATACTTTGGAAATTGATTTAATGTCATAAATGATAATAATCAGGGAATGTGAAGAGAGAGGGAAAGCTTATCGACTACGCTGGTGTGAGATACCTGTTCCAAAAATGGAAGCTACTGGCAAGTCTGTAGTATATTTTCATTTCTTTCCTGGCCGTATTTTAGGCTGGGTATTGAATATGTTGCAATAACTGTCAGGCACGGTCCATTAGTGTCTCTGGATCAAGCCTGTCGTGAATCAGGAGGGAGATTAGCAGGATAGGCTCAAGTTTATGAAGATCTCACACAGCAGTGACTTGTTGAAAAAATGTTCAAAGGGGCAATAAACAAAGTTTATTTCAAATTATTTCAATGTTATGTGTTTGCTATTATATTTATTTTTGACAATTTGGAAGTGGTTATAAAACATTTATGATATAGTTAAAGGTTTGTGTAGTTTGAAAAATTAGCTTTTGAGGCAGCAACCTGAACACTTCTCATATATCATCATGCCATGAACTGTCAGAGAAAGGATACTGCAGTCCTTTCTGTCTGGAATGCAGTGGGAATATGAGGTTTAATGCAAAGTTTTCACTTTGAGCATTAGGCAGTTCCCTGCTTGAGCAACTGGATCGAGGCTGTACCACCTTGGCTTGCTTGTGGGCCTGAGTCACTTAACAATTCAAGCCTTCTACTCCTCCTCCTACGAAAATTAGAAAAGCAATCCAGGGCAGTAGACACTGGTATTTTTAATTCAATTGCTCTTTCTGGATGTACTGAAAGTGAAAGTGTACTGGGAGACTGAAAGTGATCACAGTTTCTTCTAGGTATTTTATGACCCTGGTAGAAAGGGCCATAAATATACAGCATTGCAAACTGTATGAAAAGAAAATCCTGATTTTGCCTGGAACGATGAGAAGTCCAGCAGGAAATCAGGGTTCTTCTACCTGAAGAAGAAGTATATGAAACAAAACTGGGGAAAGGGGAAGAGAAGTTTTATAGACTCCAGAAAGCTGAATCCATTTTTTGGTGTAAGTTTTAAGTGCAGTAGGATAGAAGTTATTACTTTAGCAGGCACTAGAGTAGTACCGTTATTAGTATTTCCTTTTGAGCCACTTATAATATTCCTTACATTATAATAGAGTTTGCAGCTTGCATTTTAAGCATAAACTGTGGAGAATTTTGTACCATGAAATCCTGAGTGAAAAATTTAATACATTAAGCTAGACCATTCAGAACCATAGCCTGTGGAAGACAAGTATTAAAAAAAAAAAAAA